>JBAMIH010000279.1:0-35208 GCA_038501795.1 Pseudopleuronectes americanus
CTTCACCCAACTTAATTTCAATAAGTTTGAAGCAGCTTAGAACCTTTTTTTCTAAAAAAATTATTTCATAATTGGAAAAAACCTTTTGATTTATACAATTATACAATTATATTTTTTTCCAATTTAAATATTTAAATGTCTAATTACAGCCGAACGATCTGAATGAAAAAAATAAAAAAATCTGATACACATTAAAGACTATAATAAGTTAAATTACAAGCTGAGCCTCCTCATGTTTTCCCCCTATAAATAATAACATATCCTCTCTCTCTCCTATTAACTGCTTTTAACGTACTATAATCAAGACTTTTAAAAAGTATGGATATTGTAGTTTTTTTTCCTTACAGCCACTTTTGATTGTCGCCAGGTGAAGTAAGGACCCAGACAGTCAGGCCAGCCGAGAGCAGGATGGATGGAGAACCTGACGGTGGGAGCGGAGCCAGTCCGAGTGAGCAGGATCACAGATGGCCATTTAGCCGCCCAAGGAGAGCCAGCGTCTCTCAGATCATTGAACTTGGCCTCACGCTGCACGCCTCTCTCCTCCATCACACAGTGCCCAGCTTCCCTGTGGCTGTGTGTGTTTGCGTCCTGCAGCTCCCTCACTGGTCCCGGCAGCCCCGACAGGACTGATGGACGATCGCCATATATCCGGCCTCCTGCAAACTCTAATGCATGGGGAACCAATTAACCACTTGAAAAATCACAAAAAGCAAACGCAGACGAATCCCTGGGATTTGAGGTGATGAGGTCAGGAAACTAAAGCCAATGATCCACGTTACCCGTTGTTTCAGCGTCATTACACACCTGCATCGATGGGGATCTCCTTTATTTGCCTTCATGCTTCCATTGTCTCTTAATAACTTGTCAACCGTCCAGGCAGAGGTGGAAAAACTTTTTTTACTAGAGTGAACGTACCGGTAGCAAAAGTGAAAATCTTACATTCAAACCGTGGAGGTGAAGTGAAATTAAGTGCATCCAGCCAACTACGGCATTTAAGTACAATTTGTAGGTACATCTACTTTACAGCATTTTAGAGGGAATGATAGCAGTATAAAGTATAAACGAGCATAGCCTGTAAATAAAGATGGATGACCCGTCTCAACCTCCAGAAGGATCCAGAAACTTTGGAGCAGTCATGTCCTCCATCTTTATTCACAGTTATGGTTCAAAGTTTATTCTACCACTGCCCCGATACTGCAGAATCTACTGCAAATCACAAGAATCTATTAATTGTTCATGGAAGTGATTTAAACAGAAGTACCCAGTGCCTCGATTGTTGTGTATACAAGAGTACAAATATTGCTTTACAGCAGCTGGATTGCCCTGCATGTGTTCTCAGTGTGACGCCATTTGGCAGGTGGCAAAATGGACAAATATCCAGGTGGTGCCAACACAGATCTGGCGTGAAGACAGCGGCACAGGCACAGCAGCCCACAGGCCACAGAAGCCAGACTTTAGAAGAGAGAAATCACGAGTGCAGAGTGTCTTTCAGAAATCTCAGTTTATCAGATCAAGAGTCTTCTGTGTGTGGTTTGAGGTCCGCTCTGCTACTGGAGGATCTTCTTCTTGATGAACTGGCAGAGGCAGAGGGGGGCGAGGGTGCAGTGATTCCTCCGGGAGCGCAGGCGGTGGTGTGACGGTCCCGACAACCCCTCAGACACCAGCAGCTTCACATAGGCTGCGCTGTACGTCATCAGGAGCTGGTTGGCTTTAGCCTGCAATAAAATAAAAAGTGTAGTGTGGATTATAGGCATAGATTTCTGGTGTGGCAACAAAACATTTAATACCAGACAGAGAATCACTGCTTTGAGATGAGAAAACCAAAGCTGCCCGGTTATCGCAAAGTTATACAAGTTTCTTTGGGTGCTTATCAGGTGTATTACTGTTATTGTTAAGTGATAATAATTGATAATAAAGCTAAACTAAACCCAAAACAGTCCAGTCCTCCCAGTACTGGCTCTAGTCTTAGCGACAGTATCTGGTCTCTCTCACCTGAGCCGGTAACGATGGGTCGGGGATGAGGCTGTAGTTGACGGTGACTTTGGTGTCGTCCCGCTGGCTGGATGAGGTACTGCATCCCGCGTCCTGGTTGTCGTGCGTGAGCAGAGGCCTCTGCTCCTCTGAGGCCTGCTGCTCCACGTCTGAGCCGCCGACCTCCAGGTCAACAGCCGGGACCTCAGTCACGAGGACGAGATGGGACATTTTCCGCTTCAGTTTTTTCTAGTCAAAGTGTGAAATTGATGGAATTGATTTAACTTCCTCCGAAGACAATGAAAGCTGTGAAATGAGCGAAGACTAAGATAGACACGGCGGCTGGAGAACAGACAGAGCGGAGGATGTTCCAGACTCTCTCACCTGGATGTTATCCGCCACAAAGCTGCGGTCCTCTAAAGCCTCAGTCAGGGCCCTCAGGCAGCGCGTCATGTCCCAGTACACAAAGTACAACTACAGAGAGATGCAAACAGTATGAGTAAAACTATTCAAGCTGGAGCTGCTCTCTAGGATAATCGCCCCGTGTCAGATGAATCTAGAAGAACAACCTGCATGTTTCCGGTGCAGCTCTGGACCCAGTCGGCCACGGCCACCAGCAGCTTGTGTTTCACCATCCTCTCATTCACCTGGATTAACCGCACGTCTAAATTCAAGTTGATCTGAAACAGAAACACATGCATATACGTTTTATAATAAATTATTTCAATAGTTAAACCACTCGAGGAGAATTGAAAGAATCTCCCATCTACATCGTATATGACAAGGCCAATATTCATGTGGCTACAGATCCCCGTGTACCTGCTTGTTACTCCGGTGCAGGATGAAGAGGATGGCGGTGCTGAGGAAGATGGAGACCAAGCTGACACAGAGACAGAGAACCCAGTAGTCACTGACTGTGATGTAGAGGTGGAGGGTGGAGAACACGGCGCACCACACCACAACATACAGCACCTGATGGAAGAGGAGGAGGAGGAGGAGGAGGAGGAGGAGAGGCTGTCAACAGTCACAGCAACTATGAGAGCAAAAGCATAAAATATTCAGGGACAGCAGGAAAGTAAATATGGGAAACATTTATATAATTTTTCTAAATAGCATAATCCAGACAATCCAGTAAAGACACATTCATGTTACTGATGTTTAGAAACACCTTTTCATTGCAGTACAAAATCATACTTTTGTACAAATGGCAAAACAGCATTTTGGGGATTAAATCAACCTTGGGAACTAGAGACTGGATATTCTTTTTTATAACTCTCCAAAACTTTTAGGGAAATATGATGTTAAATCTCTGACATGTAGAGTGAGAGTAAGAACTGCAGAAGAAGAGAAGAAAGTGATTGTCAGAAGGTGGAGGTAGAGAGCCGGACCTTCGTACCGGTGCCATCATGAAATGAAAGTAGGCAGAGTTAAAAACCATGTATCTCCTGACTGAGGGAACCTCCAGAGCGGTTCTCAGTGGATCTTCCATGTCAGCAACTGGAATCTAACAGAAGTCAAAAGGGAAACAAAGTTAAATTGACCTCAGGTTCAGATATAGTTCTCTAGTAATGTTATTTTAACAAGGTGTTGACCTGGAAGCCAGTGTTCTCCAGTTTGGCTCGACACTGAGACAGATCAAAACTGGGGTTGAACGATGAGCAGCTCGACACCGACAGAACACACTGGCCTGAGAAAAAGAAAGAGTGTGTTAAACACTTTGTGGACTGTGTTGACAAGAGGAGAAAAAGTCTGTGTAGTCCATTAGAAACTTCAGACAGGGCAACAGGCAGATGCAAATACATGTACAACGTTACGCAACCATTAACAACCAACTGTTAACACAAGGGAAATGTGTAAAATAAGCAAGCAGTCTTTCCAAGTACAAACAAAGTCTGTTTGGCAGAAGTAATTGTGCATGAACACTTGAAAAACAGCTCATTATGTAATGGTATGCATAATAGTAGGGGATTATGTATTAAAGAGCCACGTTGGAACCACAGCCCAGTTGATCGTGTCAAAAATGTGACTCAGAGCAGTAATATGTGTGATTACCGTTTGACCAGCTGGGTATGTTGTTGTTTACTTGTGGTTGAGGATTGGTTTGTCCGATCTGGACGTCCACCTCACTCCCCTCCGTCCCCGGACCACCTTGTGTTTTGTCCTCCATCGCTTCAGAGGTCACCAAACCCTGGAGAAGATCAGTTCATCGTGTTACAGCATCGAGAACAACCTCATTCAAAAACAGTCAGTGTGTGTTAATAAAACTGAAAAATTAGGAAGTGACTGCACGAGAACAATTCATGACTAGATAACACTTTAGATCAAATTATGGTGTGATGTTCTGTATCAGCACAGTTTATATCACACCAATAATTTTATGTAGGTACTATAATTGCTCAGATTGACAGGAAACTCTACACTATACACGTAATAAAGATACACAAGTAAACAAGAAGTTTCAGATAATGATTAGTAGACAGTGTTTTTCGATTTCACTTCTACATTTTCACAACAATTAACTGACTCAATAATATCTATATATATAAATACAGGCATAAAGAAATAAGTGTAAAAGAAAATGAATATATATATAAATGGCTAAATAGGGAAATTACATGAATAAATGTAAAAAAAAACATATGAATAGCCTTTCCCTTGTGAAAGTCCATTTATTTTTTATTTATTTAGATATTTGCTTTTGAATTAATTTATCCATATAGATATCGTTGAGTTATTTCTTTATTTCTGTATTTTTATTTGTGGCAGTTTCAGTTCTCCTCAGTCCAGGGCTGGTGAAAATCTAAAAGTGAAATCTAAAAACTCTGCAATTACATCAGAACGAAAGAGGATCCGGTGGCGTTCATGTGACAGCTGTCTCGCATCACTTTGCAATTTTATCACGACAATGATCAAAAAAGGAACTAATGACCGACAAGAGCTCATGACTTCTTATGTGTCGGAAAAGAAAATGATAATTTCGCACAAAATAATTTCTCATGTGACTGTGACATGGAGGGAAAATTATAAAAGTTTAGCAAGTGACGCCAGACAAGGAGCAGCCTGAGGTTCCCTCTGCAGCCGCTCAGGACGATTAAATAACAAATGACTGAGCCAATTCATAGTGACAATGCAAACCAGACCACAGCAACACAAACACAGTCAATTCAGTTAGGAAACAATGGCAATATGGTTCATATAGAAGATCATATGTTGGACATTGTGTCTGGGGCCAGTGAGGGTGTTTTGTATCTGACAGGATTATATGTGTGTGTGTTTCCTTGAAGAGTTGTTGGACGTGTCACGGTTGAAGAAGCAGAATATTCATATTGGGCGAGCGGGATCTCCCTGTAGAAACCCTTTCATTTACACCACACCCTTTATCTCTATAATAAGCATGGGCGTTATCGAAGTGGCTGAAGAAAAGACTGAAAATATGCCTGAAGCAACATCACTCCTGTTTTCAGGGCTTCACTGCAATGAAAGGGAAAGTAATGGCGATGGCTTGGTCATTGAGGCTGCTACTCTCTTATAGAATAAAGTACATGTTGGTGTTCATTGTTGTATCACTATGCACTTGAACAGGAGCTCACATGCAGCACATACACAGACTTCTTCTCCACCCTCACACCCGCCTGTCTACGTGTGACAGAGCCAGCACCAGAGTGTGAAAAGCCCTCGCTGCAGTCCTGATGTCTCAGCTTCTCTCTCTCAAGTCTCTCTGTTACACAACACTCCCCCTCTGCTGTTATCTATCAGCTGCTGCTTTCACTTCTCTTCCTGTAAATAAAGTGGTGCAATTCATCCCTGCAGGCCTACAGTCACAATAACTGCACCTGCAAGAAATTATAATGTTCAGTTGTGCGTGTGTGTGTGTGTGTGTGTTTGTGTATGTGTGTGCTGCAGGGTCTTCACTGCTGAAGAGAGGAAACACACACTTCTTGAGCTTATCAGAAAGAAACAACTCACAGTCTGTTATCATGAGATTCCACCTTCATGCCCACTGCTGCAGACTTAATTGTACATTTGACTTGTAACTGTAGTTTGTCTGTATTAGACTGAACTGAGGCATTTTGAGCAGTGATGCCAGATTTACAACGGATCAACAACACAAGTGTTTGATTAAAAGTTCTTATTGGATATAATAGAGAACCCTAGGGAAGCCAAAAAGTCCCTCAAAGAAACTAACTAACTGTGTCTCCATGTGACTCCCCAGTGAGGTTGTGATGCAGTGAATCCAAAACCAACACAAGAGAGTAATAACTTCATACATTTACTCGATTAAACACATCCTCACCTGCTTTTCAGATGAAAAACCATCCTGTCAACAAAGCTGTGATGCCTGCGTTCCCTCCCTGGTCCCTGTGCAGCATGTGTCTCCAGGGAACATCTCCACATAAACAGTTGTTGTCTTGAAAGCATCGACGTACGCAGTGTTGCAGCCTTCACAGACTGTGGCGTGTGTTACTGTTAATATCTCCCCCCTGCTTCTGCTTCTCTATCTCTCTCTCTCACTCTCTCGCTCTCTCTTTAAAGCGTGTGACTCAGATCAGCTCGGCCTCATGACTAGAGGAATGTGGTTTGTGGTTCTCAGCTCGACACATAACACGAGAGAGAGAGAGAGAGAGAGAGAGAGAGAGAGAGAGAGAGAGAGAGAGAGAGAGAGAGAGAGAGAGAGAGAGAGAGAGAGGCAGAACACTGTCAGTTCAAACAGATTTTATGTGCCGAGGATCATTATGAAATCATATTTATCCTTGTTTATTCATTTTGATTGAATGATCGAGGTTAAACTTTGTGTTATAGGTGCATATTTGCAGTGAAAATGTTTCATTGCGGATGAAATTCTATTTTTTGGACATTTATGGAGTTCGTTTTCAAGTCACAGATTTACTTTAATACTGTTACACGTTAGCTATTAACTTGTTAAGTCAAAGAGTAGTTCTGAATCAGTGGGGGTCAAACTAAGCACTTGAACTTTTACATATACACTTGTCTTACTGTAGTTATAAAGGCTCCGGATGAGCAAGAACTTCCCAGAACAATTACCACATTTTTAAGAATTAAGTAAAGTAAAATACTCAAACTCTGTTTTGACTTTTCTTCATCACAGGTGTCTTACTTGTGTTTATTCAATAATGTTATTCAGAGTTCAGTTCAAACGCCTCTAAGAAAGAGATTTAATTTTGTGAAATTCCACAGTTTAAGTGGCTCCCAGCAAGATTAATGTCAGTCACGGTTATGAAAACATAACGTTAGTGAGTACGTCTGTGTACAGTGATGTGGGTGGCTGGGGTGTTGTTGTAGGAAAATTCTGCCTCCATGTGGAGACATTAAGTAAGTTTATTCATGTTATGTTCTAACGCTAAATGTAAACCATTAATAAATTGGAATCAATACAACATCGTTCTCTTTAATACAATCATTACCAAATAAAGTAAAAGTCAAACCTTGTTTACTCACTAAAATAAGTCTACACATGTTTCTCAAAGAGGGCAAACCAACATACATGCTATTTTAATTTTCTCTACGTTTTTATTGAATACAAATGTATACATTCCGTTTAATACAAATCATATGGTGTCTGTGAATTTTAATATTTTTATGTCACTTGTAGTCTTTTATTGTGAATGCTGCTTTTCCGTTGTTTATAGTCTTTTATTTTGGTAAGGAGCGGTGGGCACGTGACAGTCCATCTTCGGTCACGTGACCAGATGCTGCTGCTGCGGCAAAAAAGATTGTTGTGTTTGTCTCGTCTGTGACTCTTGGTCGGTTTTAGTCGCTTCTCCCGGTTTTCAGTCGGTTTTTAGTCGGGTTTTAGTCGGGTTTTTTCGGCAGCTCGTCCCTTCGCTGCGGTGTGAGAAGAAGAAGAGACGAGCAGATGAAACATGGCTGCTCTCCTCTTACTTCTTCTCTCTGCTCCTCTGTTTTCCTTCGCCGCTCTCAAGGTAAAGTACCGACGTCACCTGAGGAAATACCAACACACACAAACGAGTATTCACACCCTTGAATCAAGTAAAAGTACCTCGACTGCTCTGTAAAAGTACTCAACGACGAGTAAAAAGCCCTGCGTTGAGGCTGTTAGTAAATATTGTCATATATTATTATCAGATTCACCTAATTGAGTTCGAGCACCATTTAGAATGTGTTGTTTTTACCTGTGTGCAGGTTTTACATCTGTTAAAATAATAGTTTTCATTATTGATCGATCAGCTGATTGTTTGGTTTGTGAAGATACAGGAAGTGCTGACACCTTCAGAGTGTTGTTTTCGTCCAGTCAATAAAGTAACTTGATTGGGACAACCCTGCACGACAAGTCTTACTTCACTGTCGATATATATATAAATACACAAATATATGTATATATATATATATGTATTTACTGCTGTGACGTAAACAGCCTGAATCACATGACAAAAGAAGGAACAGAAACGTGAGGTTTTAAGTAACGAGGGGAAGTTTGTTAACCAACAGCTGTAAACAACTTCTATTACTTCTATTACTCATAATCTCGTCTGTCCCCACCCATACTCTCTTCATGTCTCCGTCCAGATCGACCCATTGGTGCTGGACGAGCAGGTTCTGTGGGTGAGCGGCCAGGACTCCGTGTCCACGTACAGGATCCCGCTGCTCACCTTCACCCCCAAGGGAAGCCTGCTGGCCTTCGCTGAGGGCAGGAAAGCGTCAGCTAGCGATTACGGGTCAAAGTTCATCGCGACGCGGCGCTCCACAGACAAAGGCAGGTCGACCCTGGAGGCAGCGACGATCACAAACTGTTTGATTTACACACAAAGCACACACAGAGTGGTTTAATCATAACACTCAACAAAAAGCAGTTTGTAGTTACCGTTAAAGCTGGTCACATGTTTTACTCTCCTCCTCCTCTTCCTTCTCTCTTCGTCCTGAATCGTCTCTCCAGGAGCCACCTGGTCCCCGATGTCGTTCATCACAGACGATGGATCGGACCTGGACGGCCTGAACCTTGGCTCCGTGGTGGTGGACGAGGAGGCGCGCACCGTCATTCTGATCTACACCGTCTGCTTCCACCTGTACCGCTGCAGCCCCGCCAGCACCATGATGGTGGAGAGCAAGGACGACGGCCTGAGCTGGGGCTCGCCCAAAAACCTCTCGGTCCAGATCGGAGTCACGAACTTTGCTCCCGGGCCAGGAACCGGCCTTCAGGTGAGAGAGTGAAATGATTCTCAGGAGTGAAAAGTCGTGACACTTTTTTGTGTGAGATAATGACAAGGATATTGAAATGAGAGGGTAATATTTGGATCAGAATAAAACTTTGACATCGCACCATCCCAACTATTGAAATGCATCTCTCACTTAATCATGCCATTGGTGTGTTTTTGTTGTTTGTGTAGTTTTTAAAGTTCTTTGTCCCTTTTGTGTCTTTCTCTCTACAGAAGCGCCGTGACCCAAAGAAAGGCAGGTTGGTGGTTTGCGGTCACGGAACAATAGAGGGTGACGGCGTTTTCTGCATCCTGAGTGACAACCATGGAAAAAACTGGACCAACGGTGCCGCGCTGAAAAGCATCCCCTTCAACCAGAAGAAGAGGCCGCAGGACTTCAACCCCGACGAGTGCCAGGTACCGTGTGTGAAAATGGCTCGTAAACCATGTGGTGATGGTTACATGAAGGACAAAAAATGAAGATGTGTTTAAAAGATTCCAAAGAATAACAATATACTTCATCCTTTGGCTTCATTTAACATTCAGGACCATTCATCGACTCTCACGGCCACTTTCTCCATAGTCAAACAGACAATAAGATTCCAGATGAATCATTAGCCGACTGAGAAGCAATTCCAAATTGAGCTAAAGCTTTTTCACTTGTCAAACAATAATACTCCAGTTATTACAGCAGCATAACATGATAATTCATTTATTTTTCTGTTCTATTAATGTGGCTGCACTCGTTATTAGTGAATACAAATAGAAAATGGAATTTCCCAACATTCTTAAATGAAGAAGTTGTGTGAGTGGCGTCACTCTTAAAACCAGGACAAACTTGCTCTCCTGCTGGGGTGATTGCTTGTCACTGGTTAACATTTGCTGAGTAGTAGCTTGAGTATATAAGAAACAGCAGAAAAAGTTTCCAATCACTGTGTAAAGTAAAGTGAGTATCAAACTTTAATTTGATACTCACGCATCGTTTCTGATGTGATAACTTTTCATTGTTTTATCTGTCAGTATGTTGTGGAGTTCTTGTGCTCTCTAGTGGTTGAAAAATAAAAACCTGATTTGATATTTTAAAACATCTAGCCATTATGATACCTCAAATATCAGTCAGTGTGTGTTTTAATCAATCCTTCCATTTAAAACAAAGTTCTACAGCAGCTATTCGATTTTCACCCGCCCTTTGCTGCATGTTTTCCCCGCTCATCCTCCCCTGTTCTCGTTTTAATTATGTCCTATCAAAAAAGATCATAGTGCCCGAATATATCATTGAAAAAAGCTGATAGTACTCCCATGTCGGACACCGTCAAACTAAAGATTCTCCTCCCTCACCGCGATCCTGCAGCCGGTCGAGATGCAGGACGGCAGCATCGTCATCAACGTGCGGAACCAGAACAACTACCACTGCAGGTGTCGCATAGTGGCTCGCAGCCGTGACGCGGGAATGACCCTGCCCATAGACGATATGTACTTCGACTACGAACTGGTGGATCCTGCAGTGGCAGCCGCGGCAATGCTGAAGGAGGGAGTGATGTTCTTCGTCAACCCCTCCAGCGAGCACTACAGTAAGAATCACTGATACAGATACTCTGGATCTCTTCCCCCGGCCCAGAAGCACGCGTGTCTTTTACTTAATTAAAAGTGACAAAGTACTATTATGTAAAAAATATGTTTGACAATACTTTTTTAGAAAAATACTGGGTTTAAAATGACACATAACAAAGAAAAGCACATTTTAGAGATCAGAATATATATATTTTTGATTTTGGATGCAAAGAGTTTTTTTAATTTATCAATCAATTGAGTCATCGTTTCAGCTCTAATGTCTTCTTGATTTACTCCCCCCTCAGGAGTGAACCTAACCTTGCGTTGGTCACTGAATGATGGGAACTCTTGGGAGAGAAATGCATTCCAGATATGGCAGGGGCCGAGCGGCTACTCCTGCATGACCTCGCTGGACAGCAACTTTGTCGAGGACAAGAAGTACATCTTCGTCATCTACGAGAAAGGCCACAAAGACATTGACGAGACTATCTCGTTCGCCAAGATCCACCTGTATGGTGGCCTGTGAAGTTTGTGAATAGGAGGTAAGGACATCAACTTTAGGAATCAAGCATGAGGTGGAACAAATAAAGACTGATTTGTTCACTCTTGATTTGATATGGGTGAAAAATGCAATTTCCCCACTGTTTAACTTTCACATCTTTTCTTTGTCTCTCAAATTCAAACACTGAAGGGAAAAGGAAACAGAAAGAAGTTGTCTGCTCCTGCAAATCTCTCAGGAAGAAAAGAGTAGACGTTTAAGACTCTGATTATGGTGTTAAATACGGGAAATGTATGTATCGAAAGATGGACGATGCATCTTCACTATTCAGAAATGAAGCCAAAATGTCCTTGATAGAAACAAACCAGAGTTTGTACAGTAGTGATCAGGCGATGGAGCTGTAGTGGCAATAAATTCGCAGGACCAAACAGGATCGGCCAATCATTACATTTCATCCCATTTTTATAGCTTCAATTAACTAATTAAAACCAAATTTTATGGAACAATGTATTTATCCATCATACCTAATTGTATTTTACCTGAATTTTAACTTTATTTTGGTCCATGTCCTATCCGCTGACATAGAGGAGGTGGGACTACTGACCTGTACTGCAGCCAGGTTTCAGTTTGGCTTCACTTTCAGGGAGCTGTCATGTCGTCCATCTTAAAATACAATCTGTACTATGCACTATGAATGTCTAACATGTTCAGCCTATGATGAACTCTGAAAAAGTCTTCTTTTACAGTACTTCAAAATTCCTACGGTTGATAATATCACAAGTCAGTTTGAGTTCCCTATTTTTAGACAAGAGGAATTAACGATAGAGGGATAGATTTGTAAAAATAATGTACAGAACAAAAACAACAGCTTATACATAACTCAGACAAAAGTGTAACTTTCGTCTGTTTTGAAGCTTCATTTTAAATATAGCACAACTATTGTAACTATTTCACCAGCTTTCCATGCAGTTAGACCTTTGACAAAATATTTGATCTCCCTGGTTAATAACATAGATCGTGAAGCTACTCTGAAATTATTTTTAAAGATCTCTGGCATTGATCATCTATTTCTTATGAATTGAAAGTTTTACTCTTTCCTGGGTTCTGGTGTGAAATGATTCCTATTTTCTCACTTAATACAGTTTTCTCCTTAAGAAATCCATCAATCAAAATCGAATTATATGTGGGTATGTGCTTGTATTCAGGAGAAATTTTTAATTTTGTGTTATGAATACATTCTGACTCTACCTGGTTCTGTTGTTGCTAAAAGCATTTTTATGTGTGTGTGAGACTACACTTGTTTGTGTGAATAAATGTGGGAGTGAATGGGAAAGTACATAATGTATCCTCATCTGCACTCCAGTGTATTTGGATGTTTTGTAATCAGCCTCTTGCCATTGATGCTTCAGGCAAAGGATTCTAATGATGTTAATGAGCAGTAACAGTGCAATAAAGACCACATCAACATTGACAACACAAGACATTATTGTAGTGTCGTTGTTTCTGGACCGATGATGAGAAACAGAGAGAAAATCTCCAAGGATATGTTTTGTTAGAAAAGAGGTGAAATACCAAGGGAGGAAAGGATATCTGAAGAATCTGCTCTGTTATATTAATTTGACTTAACTTCACTCTTGCAGCCTTTTTTCCTTACATTTCACTCTGCTATAATTCCATGAGGCCTTCAGTCTGATCAGTGCCAAATTCATTTTTCAGCCGGACAACAAACACCCACAGTCATAATGAGGTGTCTTCAGGGACTAGAAGAACATGGAGGCCTCCACAGAGCCCTGGTTTTAAGATCACAATGTGAACTGAGACGGCTTGAGTGTGACAAGTTCGCAGACAACCAACTGAGACCCATGAAAAGTTGTGTAACTAGAAGAACTAATACTAATGTTAAGTCATAGGGCGATATCATCACATTTTACTACTTTTATTCTGAATCTCATTTAGCATAAAGTTCGCTGAAAAATAAAACACAAGTAATATGAATACAGATCTATGCTGCAGCTGTAATAATCCTGAAGGCAATGTCTCATAGTTAAAAGTTGCTGATGTGTACTAGTACTGACAAACATCTGTGAAAACAACACAACAAAGATGCATTGAGCCTAAAAGTGCAACGTCTTTAAAAAGCACTAGGGTCATAATTGAATTTTCCTCAATTCACAAATCACATACTCATATTATTTGTCATGGCTTTATTTGTGGTGCCTTGTGATTTTGCACGGTAATGATGTTAGAACTTATACATTTGAATAAAACCAATGAAAGTTTCCCTTGAATTCTCTCGTTTTCAGAACACACACATATTGTACAGTGCAGCGCATGTGACCTGAGATGATCTCTTGGTCTATTTAAAAGACAAATCATATAAAGGAAAAATCTCTGCTGTGTTTACATGAGTTTTTCTTTCCTGATCATAAAATGTGCAAAACATAATTTGTATTATTAAAAAATAATATCTATTTATAACAGGTGTGCAAATATAGTAGATAAAGTAGGAACCCTTGATAAATCACAGTCACCTTTCAATGCAGTGGATGTCGCTGCACCAATAACGCTTTAATTCAGACTGATATTGTGAGTATATTTATGTATAATATTTAATCGCTTTATTCGTGCAGCAGCGGTCCCAAAGGGCCACCCCCACCCCACGGAACTCCTCAGTAGCCGTTGACGGCTCTTCAGGTGACGGATCGAGTCGAGGATCACAATTTACTTTTCCCCTCTTTTCATATATTTTTCTGGGGGATAACGAAAGCAACGGGAGCGCAAGTAAGCCGAGCACCTTGTCTTGTCTGACCCCCGGTGGTCGTGGCGTGTTGTTGAGGGGGGGGGGCTTCTGTTGTTGTGTGTGTGTGTTTTGTGTGTGTTTGTACCGTAATGACCCGTCTTGTGTTCGGCCATGCAGCAGGGATAACGCTGCCTAGCTATAGCTGGGTCACTCGCTAGAAAGCTACGCGCTAGCATAAGCTAAGCTCACTCTGCGGTATAACCTCGAGACAAGTCGGGACAAGACCAGGTCAGTGCCCGGGATGTGTTTTGTTGCACATTAATGCGAACACCGAACAGTTACACTCCATTTTGTTTTTATCCAAACTGAAATTATTACAAGCACCATCGGCTGGTGGACACGGGTTTAGCCGACGGGAGACGATGTTTTGAGGACGGGCTGTGTTATTTTTTGTTGTCGCCTGTTGTTGCTATAGCTAACATCAGGGGCTTGCCTAGCTCTTTAGCCTAGCCTGGGCTAGTTGTCTACAGGGATGTAGTGGTGATTGTAATGCGAATAACCTCATGTGTTGTTGGTGTTTTTGTGTGATGTACGCCTCTGTGTTAGCTTGTGGTTAAACTCGCCCTTAAACAGATGGTTGCTTGGTGTATGTGCACAACGCTACCGACTAAGCGTTAGCATTGGAGGCGAGTCGCGTTAGCTTCCAGCATCGGTTTCACACACGCTGCTCGCTAAAGCCGTTTATTTGGATTTAAACATCTCACGGCTGTTATCTCCAGTTGGCCTCGTCTGGCTGGAGTTTGTAAATATCAGCTGTGTGGGGACGTGCGGGCTCCAGTGCTACACAACCGAGTTGTGCTAGCGTGAAAGTGCACGGGGCCTGTGTCCAGCGCCATTTTGTTTTGTCCTCCCCTATAAAAATCTCCTTTTCCCCCTCCTGCGATGTCCCGAAGCCACCGCTCCACAGCTCGGGTGGATGGACAGGGCACCCACCCGCCATTACATCTTTATATAGCGGTTCACAACGGGCCAAGTTAAAGGAGCTGCATGCTAAGCTAACATCACCGCAGAGTACAGAGATGCGTTATGAAACCCATCGCAGTCCGAGGCCCGGCGCTAGCCCCCTGCTGCCGAGCTAGCACCCCAAGCAGAGGCGCCTCAGCCTGTAGCTCGGGACTTATTTATTTTCAATGCCCTCGTTGCATCTGCTGCTTTCAACACCAATAATGATTACTGCAACGTTAGCACGCAGCTAGCCGTGGGGCTACTTGGTGCCCATCATCACCATGAGCTGTGCCAGCAGGGCCCCCTTTGTGGTGGATGCTGCTGCTGCAGTAGTGGTTTGGCATTGAAGCTGCTGGCCCCCGTTAATCCCCATACAACATGTAGCTGATCAACCGTCCCACGACCTAATTTTCTAATCTCATCTGGCTGTTGAGGCACAGTTCTGCTGCTGCTGCTCGTCTGTCACCATGTGAAGCAGCTCAGCTTCTGCAGAAATGTGTGCAGCTCCCACATCAATGCAATTCACATTTGCTTTTTTTTGTTGTACATTTCATCGTTTTTGATTTGTGGTTTCAAGCCCCTTTCTGTCAGGGCATCACATCCCCATGATTCTACTCGCCTCATTTGTTATTTAGATGTACTGAAGTATAATGGAGCGGCCATAACTTGGGAGTACATCAATTCTTTCTCTGTCCAGATATTAATGTGTACACTCAGCACTACAACACAATAAGCTGTAACACAGGGCTGTTGTGAGAGAGCTCTTTTGTTGAGCTCATGTGCATACTTCAAGTCAAGGACCGTACACACATTGGCCCACATCATTTCATTACTTCACTCAAAGCCGCAGAATGAAATTGTTATGTTAAGCACAACAATTTTAGATAAATCCTCTATGCTCAGTAATTGTGTGTAATGGGATTTGGGTGGAGTTGTGTGTGTGTGTGTGTGGGGTGCGACAGTTCAACCTGCTGGCTGAGGCCAAATTATTCTAAATTGGACAGATGTCAGTGCCGTGTCTTTTATTGGTGTGATGAGTTCAAGCCAAAGGCCTGGTAGTTTCCATGGAGCCAACACTGGCTCAAGGCAAAGCATAGAGGAATATCATTTATAATGCGTTGCCATAGAAACCGCGGCTCAGCTTTTTCCCTTCTATTGTACAGTGTTCTCAGTGATGAGGTGTTTTAGTCATGCACTGCACTGGGGCTGCTCACATTTAACTGTATTTATAATGGCAGAATGCTGAATTAGCCCGAGCTACAATACGCGTAAAGACAACAGGCCTTTTAAAAATAATGGTCAACGAAATACCTGTTCAGCCCATGAGAAGCTGCAGGAGAACCATAACTTATTTAGTAGAAAAATGCACAGATGTATGTGCGACTGCCATGATCGCCCGTATAGACTACAATGAGCATTTAACTGTGTGCATGTAATAATCATGGATTCAGAATGATACATTTTGAGGTAAACATTGTACATGGGTGTAATAAATGTCGGTGTGCAACAAGTCAGTCCTGTCTACTAAAATAGCCTTTAGGTTGATGCCTGGGGACTATAACATAACAATTCAATATACTCTTGTTTTAATTTCACATGCTGAGATGCTATTTTTGGAAGAAGGCATTCCATCTCAATTTGTGGAAAATATAACAAAATACAGTGAGCAACTTTTTACTCACATGTAACATTTCAAATCCGTGTAATGTTGCTGATATTTTGAAGAGATTGTCCAACTAACATCACGAGTGAGACCCTAAACGATGCAACACCAAAACAAAAAATACTATGAATTGGCTGAGAAAAACAAAAGAATATATAGCCAGGATAAAGGTGAATGCAGGTAGCTTACCTAGTTAGATGTGCACCATGTGTCCAGGCTAAGTCCTTGCTTCTGCAGCAGCCTGTGTTCAAATCCATCCCAGGCCCTCTGCTGCACAATGTCCTCTCCGGCTCTCCTCAGCCTTTCCTGTGTATCTCGTCCATTGATGAATAAAGAAGAAACACACCTGGTTATTTCACCTATGTTTCAGTTTTACTGAAGTGCTGGAGATCATCTTCTGATGCTTTTCTGATGCCTAAGTTAAATCTTTTAAATATGCTTGCATTTTAAATAGTTGTGGTTAATAGTTGTTGCAGAATATCATGTTTCACAGACTTACCTGTGTTGTGATTCTGTTGTTGAACAGAATATGGTCATCGAATCCTGTGTTCAATATACATTTTTTGATTTGTGAGACATTTCTTTTTTGAGAACTGCACGCCATATAATGTCGTCAAGCAGGTTTCCTTCATGTATGGCTTCACAGGCAGTGTGTTTATTCTCCAAGACACAGTGTAAAGGCCTAAAAATAAGGACTTTAAACATCCCAGATTCCTGAATAATATTACCGAGTCTCAGCAAAAACGGTGTTGGCAAGCAGTTGAGCAATACAGCAGATCATAGATTTGCTTTATTAGAAGTCAGGCACCAAGCTATTAGTGAGACAGTAGGCTAATGCATCAAAGTTGCATGTGCTTGGTGGCAGGAGGGAACGCATTACAGAGATATCACCACATAACCATCCAACGTTTAAATCGGACTGCGCCAAAGCAGATCTGTGCCTTTAAGCTGCAAATGATCAATCACACAAGAAGCCGCACTATACTTAGCGGCAAGATTAAACCATGTGGCAGATTTAAACAGAGTCACAAAGGCAAGAGATTCTGGAAAACGTATACCCCCGAGTAAAAGATAGACGCTGATACATTACACTGGATGTATGTGGTGACAATGAAAGTTTGTATGTTACCGAACCGAGGTACTCACCAACAGGCTTTTGTGTTTCAAGGCTCTTTCCTTTGTATGTATCAAACAGGTTGAGAGACGCATACTTGGTTTTGCCTTCCTTCCCCTTTGCAGTTTGCCCAGAGCGCTCTGACATGTGCGCTGTCCGCTCATTTAGTATGGTGAGCCCTGAGACTGGGAGAGAAGGAGTAGGAAGAGATATTCAGTAAAAAATGCTGATTATATGGCGTGCATGCAAAAAGAGAAATTGTCTCACAAATCAAAAATGTATATTGAACACAGGATTCGATGACCATATTCTGTTCAACAACAGAACTCACAAACACAGGTAAGTCCTGTGAAACATGATATTCTGCAACAACTATTAACCACAACTATTTAAAATGCAAGCATATTTAAAAGAGATTGTAACTTAGGGCATCAGAAAAGCCATCAGAAGATGATCTCCAGCACTTCAGTCAAACTGAAACATAGGTGAAATAACCAGGTGTGTTTCTTCTTTAATTCATCAATGGACGAGATACACAGGAAAGGCTGAGGAGAGTCCGGAGAGGACATTGTGCAGCAAGGGGCCTGGGATGGATTTGAACACAGGCTGCTGCAGATAGCAAGGACTTAGCCTGGACACATGGTTGCACATCTAAAACTAGGTAAGCTACCTGCATACACCTTTATCCTGGCTATATATTCTTTTGTTTTTTCTCAGCTCACATTCATAGTATTTTTTGTTTTGGTGTTGCAATCGTTAGGGTATCTACACTCGTGATGTTAGTTGGACAATCTCTTCAAAATATCAGCAACATTACACGGATATGAAATGTTACCATGTGAGTAAAAAGTTGCTCACTGTATTTTGTATATTTTCCACAAATTGAGATGGAATGCCTTCTTCCAAAATAGCATCTCAGCATGTGAAATTAAAACAAGAGTATATTGAGATTGTTATGTTATAGTCCCCCAGGCATCAACCTAAAGGCTATTTTAGTAGACAGGACTGACTTGTTGCACACCGACATTTATTACACCCATGTACAATGTTTACCTCAAATGTATCATTCTGAATCCATGATTATTACATGCACACAGTTAAATGCTCATTGTAGTCTATACGGGCGATCATGGCAGTCTGCACATACATCTGTGCATTTTCTACTAAATAAGTTATGGTTCTCCTGCAGCTTCTCATGGGCTGAACAGGTATTACGTTGACCATTATTTTTAAAATGGCCTGTTGTCTTATACGCGTATTGATAGCTCGGGCTAATTCAGCATTCTGCCATTATAAATACAGTTAAATGTGAGCAGCCCCAGTGCAGTGCATGACTAAAACACCTCATCACTGCGAGAACACTGTACAATAGAAGGGAAAAAGCTGAGCCGCGGTTTCTATGGCAACGCATTATAAATGATATTCCTCTATGCATTCTGCCTTGAGCCAGTGTTGGCTCCATGGAAACTACCAGGGCCCTTTGGCTTGAACTCATCACACCAATAAAAGACACGGCACTGACATCTGTCCAATTTAGAATAATTGGCCTCAGCCAGCAGGTTGAACTGTCGCCGCCCCACACACACACACACACACAACTACTCCACCCAAATCCCATTACACACAATTACTGAGCATGAGAGGATTTATCTAAAATTGTTGTGCTTGAACTGATAACAATTTCATTCTGCGGCTTTGAGTGAAAGTAATGAAATGATGTGGGCCAATGTGTGTACGGTCCTTGACTTGAAGTATGCACATGAGCTCAACAAAAGAGCTCTCTCACAACAGCCCTGTGTTACAGCTTATTGTGTTGTAGTGCTGAGTGTACACATTAATATCTGGACAGAGAAAGAATTGATGTACTCCAAGTTATGGCCGCTCCATTATACTTCAGTACATCTAAATAACAAATGAGGCGAGTAGAATCATGGGGATGTGATGCCCTGACAGAAAGGGGCTTGAAAACCACAAATCAAAAACGATGAAATGTACAACAAAAAAAAGCAAATGTGAATTGCATTGATGTGGGAGCTGCACACATTTCTGCAGAAGCTGAGCTGCTTCACATGGTGACAGACGAGCAGCAGCAGCAGAACTGTGCCTCAACAGCCAGATGAGATTAGAAAATAGGTCGTGGGACGTGTTGATCAGCTACATGTTGTATGGGGATTAACGGGGGCCAGCAGCTTTCAATGCCAAACCACTACTGCAGCAGCAGCATCCACCACAAAGGGGGCCCTGCTGGCACAGCTCATGGTGATGATGGGCACCAAGTAGCCCCACGGCTAGCTGCGTGCTAACGTACTTGCAGTAATCATTATTGGTGTAGAAAGCAGCAGATGCAACCGAGGGCATTGAAAAATAAATAAAGTCCCGAGCTACAGGCTGAGGCGCCTCTGCTTGGGGTGCTAGCTCGGCAGCAGGGGGCTAGCGCCGGGCCCGTGCTACAGCGGATGCGATGGGTTTCATAACGCATCTCTGTACTCTGCGGTGATGTTAGCTTAGCATGCAGCTCCTTTAACTTTGGCCCGTTGTGAACCGCTATATAAAGATGTAATGGCGGGTGGGTGCCCTGTCCATCCACCCGAGCTGTGGAGCGGTGGCTTCGGGACATCGCAGGAGGGGGAAAAGGAGATTTTTTATAGGGGAGGACAAAACAAAATGGCGCTGGACACAGGCCCCGTGCACTTTCACGCTAGCACAACTCGGTTGTGTAGCACTGGAGCCCGCACGTCCCCCACACAGCTGATATTTACAAACTCCAGCCAGACGAGGCCAACTGGAGATAACAGCCGTGAGATGTTTAAATCCAAATAAACGGCTTTAGCGAGCAGCGTGTGTGAAACCGATGCTGGAAGCTAACGCGACTCGCCTCCAATGCTAACGCTTAGTCGGTAGCGTTGTGCACATACACCAAGCAACCATCTGTTTAAGGGCGAGTTTAACCACAAGCTAACACAGAGGCGTACATCACACAAAAACACCAACAACACATGAGGTTATTCGCATTACAATCACCACTACATCCCTGTAGACAACTAGCCCAGGCTAGGCTAAAGAGCTAGGCAAGCCCCTGATGTTAGCTATAGCAACAACAGGCGACAACAAAAAATAACACAGCCCGTCCTCAAAACATCGTCTCCCGTCGGCTAAACCCGTGTCCACCAGCCGATGGTGCTTGTAATAATTTCAGTTTGGATAAAAACAAAATGGAGTGTAACTGTTCGGTGTTCGCATTAATGTGCAACAAAACACATCCCGGGCACTGACCTGGTCTTGTCCCGACTTGTCTCGAGGTTATACCGCAGAGTGAGCTTAGCTTATGCTAGCGCGTAGCTTTCTAGCGAGTGACCCAGCTATAGCTAGGCAGCGTTATCCCTGCTGCATGGCCGAACACAAGACGGGTCATTACGGTACAAACACACACAAAACACACACACACACAACAACAGAAGCTCAACAACACGCCACGACCACCGGGGGTCAGACAAGACAAGGTGCTCGGCTTACTTGCGCTCCCGTTGCTTTCGTTATCCCCCAGAAAAATATATGAAAAGAGGGGAAAAGTAAATTGTGATCCTCGACTCGATCCGTCACCTGAAGAGCCGTCAACGGCTACTGAGGAGTTCCGTGGGGTGGGGGTGGCCCTTTGGGACCGCTGCTGCACGAATAAAGCGATTAAATATTATACATAAATATACTCACAATATCAGTCTGAATTAAAGCGTTATTGGTGCAGCGACATCCACTGCATTGAAAGGTGACTGTGATTTATCAAGGGTTCCTACTTTATCTACTATATTTGCACACCTGTTATAAATAGATATTATTTTTTAATAATACAAATTATGTTTTGCACATTTTATGATCAGGAAAGAAAAACTCATGTAAACACAGCAGAGATTTTTCCTTTATATGATTTGTCTTTTAAATAGACCAAGAGATCATCTCAGGTCACATGCGCTGCACTGTACAATATGTGTGTGTTCTGAAAACGAGAGAATTCAAGGGAAACTTTCATTGGTTTTATTCAAATGTATAAGTTCTAACATCATTACCGTGCAAAATCACAAGGCACCACAAATAAAGCCATGACAAATAATATGAGTATGTGATTTGTGAATTGAGGAAAATTCAATTATGACCCTAGTGCTTTTTAAAGACGTTGCACTTTTAGGCTCAATGCATCTTTGTTGTGTTGTTTTCACAGATGTTTGTCAGTACTAGTACACATCAGCAACTTTTAACTATGAGACATTGCCTTCAGGATTATTACAGCTGCAGCATAGATCTGTATTCATATTACTTGTGTTTTATTTTTCAGCGAACTTTATGCTAAATGAGATTCAGAATAAAAGTAGTAAAATGTGATGATATCGCCCTATGACTTAACATTAGTATTAGTTCTTCTAGTTACACAACTTTTCATGGGTCTCAGTTGGTTGTCTGCGAACTTGTCACACTCAAGCCGTCTCAGTTCACATTGTGATCTTAAAACCAGGGCTCTGTGGAGGCCTCCATGTTCTTCTAGTCCCTGAAGACACCTCATTATGACTGTGGGTGTTTGTTGTCCGGCTGAAAAATGAATTTGGCACTGATCAGACTGAAGGCCTCATGGAATTATAGCAGAGTGAAATGTAAGGAAAAAAGGCTGCAAGAGTGAAGTTAAGTCAAATTAATATAACAGAGCAGATTCTTCAGATATCCTTTCCTCCCTTGGTATTTCACCTCTTTTCTAACAAAACATATCCTTGGAGATTTTCTCTCTGTTTCTCATCATCGGTCCAGAAACAACGACACTACAATAATGTCTTGTGTTGTCAATGTTGATGTGGTCTTTATTGCACTGTTACTGCTCATTAACATCATTAGAATCCTTTGCCTGAAGCATCAATGGCAAGAGGCTGATTACAAAACATCCAAATACACTGGAGTGCAGATGAGGATACATTATGTACTTTCCCATTCACTCCCACATTTATTCACACAAACAAGTGTAGTCTCACACACACATAAAAATGCTTTTAGCAACAACAGAACCAGGTAGAGTCAGAATGTATTCATAACACAAAATTAAAAATTTCTCCTGAATACAAGCACATACCCACATATAATTCGATTTTGATTGATGGATTTCTTAAGGAGAAAACTGTATTAAGTGAGAAAATAGGAATCATTTCACACCAGAACCCAGGAAAGAGTAAAACTTTCAATTCATAAGAAATAGATGATCAATGCCAGAGATCTTTAAAAATAATTTCAGAGTAGCTTCACGATCTATGTTATTAACCAGGGAGATCAAATATTTTGTCAAAGGTCTAACTGCATGGAAAGCTGGTGAAATAGTTACAATAGTTGTGCTATATTTAAAATGAAGCTTCAAAACAGACGAAAGTTACACTTTTGTCTGAGTTATGTATAAGCTGTTGTTTTTGTTCTGTACATTATTTTTACAAATCTATCCCTCTATCGTTAATTCCTCTTGTCTAAAAATAGGGAACT
Organism: Pseudopleuronectes americanus; assembly: GCA_038501795.1. NCBI lineage: Eukaryota > Metazoa > Chordata > Actinopteri > Pleuronectiformes > Pleuronectidae > Pseudopleuronectes > Pseudopleuronectes americanus. The sequence continues at coordinate 23,221 of JBAMIH010000279.1, forward strand.
CAAACTGACTTGTGATATTATCAACCGTAGGAATTTTGAAGTACTGTAAAAGAAGACTTTTTCAGAGTTCATCATAGGCTGAACATGTTAGACATTCATAGTGCATAGTACAGATTGTATTTTAAGATGGACGACATGACAGCTCCCTGAAAGTGAAGCCAAACTGAAACCTGGCTGCAGTACAGGTCAGTAGTCCCACCTCCTCTATGTCAGCGGATAGGACATGGACCAAAATAAAGTTAAAATTCAGGTAAAATACAATTAGGTATGATGGATAAATACATTGTTCCATAAAATTTGGTTTTAATTAGTTAATTGAAGCTATAAAAATGGGATGAAATGTAATGATTGGCCGATCCTGTTTGGTCCTGCGAATTTATTGCCACTACAGCTCCATCGCCTGATCACTACTGTACAAACTCTGGTTTGTTTCTATCAAGGACATTTTGGCTTCATTTCTGAATAGTGAAGATGCATCGTCCATCTTTCGATACATACATTTCCCGTATTTAACACCATAATCAGAGTCTTAAACGTCTACTCTTTTCTTCCTGAGAGATTTGCAGGAGCAGACAACTTCTTTCTGTTTCCTTTTCCCTTCAGTGTTTGAATTTGAGAGACAAAGAAAAGATGTGAAAGTTAAACAGTGGGGAAATTGCATTTTTCACCCATATCAAATCAAGAGTGAACAAATCAGTCTTTATTTGTTCCACCTCATGCTTGATTCCTAAAGTTGATGTCCTTACCTCCTATTCACAAACTTCACAGGCCACCATACAGGTGGATCTTGGCGAACGAGATAGTCTCGTCAATGTCTTTGTGGCCTTTCTCGTAGATGACGAAGATGTACTTCTTGTCCTCGACAAAGTTGCTGTCCAGCGAGGTCATGCAGGAGTAGCCGCTCGGCCCCTGCCATATCTGGAATGCATTTCTCTCCCAAGAGTTCCCATCATTCAGTGACCAACGCAAGGTTAGGTTCACTCCTGAGGGGGGAGTAAATCAAGAAGACATTAGAGCTGAAACGATGACTCAATTGATTGATAAATTAAAAAAACTCTTTGCATCCAAAATCAAAAATATATATATTCTGATCTCTAAAATGTGCTTTTCTTTGTTATGTGTCATTTTAAACCCAGTATTTTTCTAAAAAAGTATTGTCAAACATATTTTTTACATAATAGTACTTTGTCACTTTTAATTAAGTAAAAGACACGCGTGCTTCTGGGCCGGGGGAAGAGATCCAGAGTATCTGTATCAGTGATTCTTACTGTAGTGCTCGCTGGAGGGGTTGACGAAGAACATCACTCCCTCCTTCAGCATTGCCGCGGCTGCCACTGCAGGATCCACCAGTTCGTAGTCGAAGTACATATCGTCTATGGGCAGGGTCATTCCCGCGTCACGGCTGCGAGCCACTATGCGACACCTGCAGTGGTAGTTGTTCTGGTTCCGCACGTTGATGACGATGCTGCCGTCCTGCATCTCGACCGGCTGCAGGATCGCGGTGAGGGAGGAGAATCTTTAGTTTGACGGTGTCCGACATGGGAGTACTATCAGCTTTTTTCAATGATATATTCGGGCACTATGATCTTTTTTGATAGGACATAATTAAAACGAGAACAGGGGAGGATGAGCGGGGAAAACATGCAGCAAAGGGCGGGTGAAAATCGAATAGCTGCTGTAGAACTTTGTTTTAAATGGAAGGATTGATTAAAACACACACTGACTGATATTTGAGGTATCATAATGGCTAGATGTTTTAAAATATCAAATCAGGTTTTTATTTTTCAACCACTAGAGAGCACAAGAACTCCACAACATACTGACAGATAAAACAATGAAAAGTTATCACATCAGAAACGATGCGTGAGTATCAAATTAAAGTTTGATACTCACTTTACTTTACACAGTGATTGGAAACTTTTTCTGCTGTTTCTTATATACTCAAGCTACTACTCAGCAAATGTTAACCAGTGACAAGCAATCACCCCAGCAGGAGAGCAAGTTTGTCCTGGTTTTAAGAGTGACGCCACTCACACAACTTCTTCATTTAAGAATGTTGGGAAATTCCATTTTCTATTTGTATTCACTAATAACGAGTGCAGCCACATTAATAGAACAGAAAAATAAATGAATTATCATGTTATGCTGCTGTAATAACTGGAGTATTATTGTTTGACAAGTGAAAAAGCTTTAGCTCAATTTGGAATTGCTTCTCAGTCGGCTAATGATTCATCTGGAATCTTATTGTCTGTTTGACTATGGAGAAAGTGGCCGTGAGAGTCGATGAATGGTCCTGAATGTTAAATGAAGCCAAAGGATGAAGTATATTGTTATTCTTTGGAATCTTTTAAACACATCTTCATTTTTTGTCCTTCATGTAACCATCACCACATGGTTTACGAGCCATTTTCACACACGGTACCTGGCACTCGTCGGGGTTGAAGTCCTGCGGCCTCTTCTTCTGGTTGAAGGGGATGCTTTTCAGCGCGGCACCGTTGGTCCAGTTTTTTCCATGGTTGTCACTCAGGATGCAGAAAACGCCGTCACCCTCTATTGTTCCGTGACCGCAAACCACCAACCTGCCTTTCTTTGGGTCACGGCGCTTCTGTAGAGAGAAAGACACAAAAGGGACAAAGAACTTTAAAAACTACACAAACAACAAAAACACACCAATGGCATGATTAAGTGAGAGATGCATTTCAATAGTTGGGATGGTGCGATGTCAAAGTTTTATTCTGATCCAAATATTACCCTCTCATTTCAATATCCTTGTCATTATCTCACACAAAAAAGTGTCACGACTTTTCACTCCTGAGAATCATTTCACTCTCTCACCTGAAGGCCGGTTCCTGGCCCGGGAGCAAAGTTCGTGACTCCGATCTGGACCGAGAGGTTTTTGGGCGAGCCCCAGCTCAGGCCGTCGTCCTTGCTCTCCACCATCATGGTGCTGGCGGGGCTGCAGCGGTACAGGTGGAAGCAGACGGTGTAGATCAGAATGACGGTGCGCGCCTCCTCGTCCACCACCACGGAGCCAAGGTTCAGGCCGTCCAGGTCCGATCCATCGTCTGTGATGAACGACATCGGGGACCAGGTGGCTCCTGGAGAGACGATTCAGGACGAAGAGAGAAGGAAGAGGAGGAGGAGAGTAAAACATGTGACCAGCTTTAACGGTAACTACAAACTGCTTTTTGTTGAGTGTTATGATTAAACCACTCTGTGTGTGCTTTGTGTGTAAATCAAACAGTTTGTGATCGTCGCTGCCTCCAGGGTCGACCTGCCTTTGTCTGTGGAGCGCCGCGTCGCGATGAACTTTGACCCGTAATCGCTAGCTGACGCTTTCCTGCCCTCAGCGAAGGCCAGCAGGCTTCCCTTGGGGGTGAAGGTGAGCAGCGGGATCCTGTACGTGGACACGGAGTCCTGGCCGCTCACCCACAGAACCTGCTCGTCCAGCACCAATGGGTCGATCTGGACGGAGACATGAAGAGAGTATGGGTGGGGACAGACGAGATTATGAGTAATAGAAGTAATAGAAGTTGTTTACAGCTGTTGGTTAACAAACTTCCCCTCGTTACTTAAAACCTCACGTTTCTGTTCCTTCTTTTGTCATGTGATTCAGGCTGTTTACGTCACAGCAGTAAATACATATATATATATATACATATATTTGTGTATTTATATATATATCGACAGTGAAGTAAGACTTGTCGTGCAGGGTTGTCCCAATCAAGTTACTTTATTGACTGGACGAAAACAACACTCTGAAGGTGTCAGCACTTCCTGTATCTTCACAAACCAAACAATCAGCTGATCGATCAATAATGAAAACTATTATTTTAACAGATGTAAAACCTGCACACAGGTAAAAACAACACATTCTAAATGGTGCTCGAACTCAATTAGGTGAATCTGATAATAATATATGACAATATTTACTAACAGCCTCAACGCAGGGCTTTTTACTCGTCGTTGAGTACTTTTACAGAGCAGTCGAGGTACTTTTACTTGATTCAAGGGTGTGAATACTCGTTTGTGTGTGTTGGTATTTCCTCAGGTGACGTCGGTACTTTACCTTGAGAGCGGCGAAGGAAAACAGAGGAGCAGAGAGAAGAAGTAAGAGGAGAGCAGCCATGTTTCATCTGCTCGTCTCTTCTTCTTCTCACACCGCAGCGAAGGGACGAGCTGCCGAAAAAACCCGACTAAAACCCGACTAAAAACCGACTGAAAACCGGGAGAAGCGACTAAAACCGACCAAGAGTCACAGACGAGACAAACACAACAATCTTTTTTGCCGCAGCAGCAGCATCTGGTCACGTGACCGAAGATGGACTGTCACGTGCCCACCGCTCCTTACCAAAATAAAAGACTATAAACAACGGAAAAGCAGCATTCACAATAAAAGACTACAAGTGACATAAAAATATTAAAATTCACAGACACCATATGATTTGTATTAAACGGAATGTATACATTTGTATTCAATAAAAACGTAGAGAAAATTAAAATAGCATGTATGTTGGTTTGCCCTCTTTGAGAAACATGTGTAGACTTATTTTAGTGAGTAAACAAGGTTTGACTTTTACTTTATTTGGTAATGATTGTATTAAAGAGAACGATGTTGTATTGATTCCAATTTATTAATGGTTTACATTTAGCGTTAGAACATAACATGAATAAACTTACTTAATGTCTCCACATGGAGGCAGAATTTTCCTACAACAACACCCCAGCCACCCACATCACTGTACACAGACGTACTCACTAACGTTATGTTTTCATAACCGTGACTGACATTAATCTTGCTGGGAGCCACTTAAACTGTGGAATTTCACAAAATTAAATCTCTTTCTTAGAGGCGTTTGAACTGAACTCTGAATAACATTATTGAATAAACACAAGTAAGACACCTGTGATGAAGAAAAGTCAAAACAGAGTTTGAGTATTTTACTTTACTTAATTCTTAAAAATGTGGTAATTGTTCTGGGAAGTTCTTGCTCATCCGGAGCCTTTATAACTACAGTAAGACAAGTGTATATGTAAAAGTTCAAGTGCTTAGTTTGACCCCCACTGATTCAGAACTACTCTTTGACTTAACAAGTTAATAGCTAACGTGTAACAGTATTAAAGTAAATCTGTGACTTGAAAACGAACTCCATAAATGTCCAAAAAATAGAATTTCATCCGCAATGAAACATTTTCACTGCAAATATGCACCTATAACACAAAGTTTAACCTCGATCATTCAATCAAAATGAATAAACAAGGATAAATATGATTTCATAATGATCCTCGGCACATAAAATCTGTTTGAACTGACAGTGTTCTGCCTCTCTCTCTCTCTCTCTCTCTCTCTCTCTCTCTCTCTCTCTCTCTCTCTCTCTCTCTCTCTCTCTCTCTCTCTCTCTCTCGTGTTATGTGTCGAGCTGAGAACCACAAACCACATTCCTCTAGTCATGAGGCCGAGCTGATCTGAGTCACACGCTTTAAAGAGAGAGCGAGAGAGTGAGAGAGAGAGATAGAGAAGCAGAAGCAGGGGGGAGATATTAACAGTAACACACGCCACAGTCTGTGAAGGCTGCAACACTGCGTACGTCGATGCTTTCAAGACAACAACTGTTTATGTGGAGATGTTCCCTGGAGACACATGCTGCACAGGGACCAGGGAGGGAACGCAGGCATCACAGCTTTGTTGACAGGATGGTTTTTCATCTGAAAAGCAGGTGAGGATGTGTTTAATCGAGTAAATGTATGAAGTTATTACTCTCTTGTGTTGGTTTTGGATTCACTGCATCACAACCTCACTGGGGAGTCACATGGAGACACAGTTAGTTAGTTTCTTTGAGGGACTTTTTGGCTTCCCTAGGGTTCTCTATTATATCCAATAAGAACTTTTAATCAAACACTTGTGTTGTTGATCCGTTGTAAATCTGGCATCACTGCTCAAAATGCCTCAGTTCAGTCTAATACAGACAAACTACAGTTACAAGTCAAATGTACAATTAAGTCTGCAGCAGTGGGCATGAAGGTGGAATCTCATGATAACAGACTGTGAGTTGTTTCTTTCTGATAAGCTCAAGAAGTGTGTGTTTCCTCTCTTCAGCAGTGAAGACCCTGCAGCACACACATACACAAACACACACACACACACACACGCACAACTGAACATTATAATTTCTTGCAGGTGCAGTTATTGTGACTGTAGGCCTGCAGGGATGAATTGCACCACTTTATTTACAGGAAGAGAAGTGAAAGCAGCAGCTGATAGATAACAGCAGAGGGGGAGTGTTGTGTAACAGAGAGACTTGAGAGAGAGAAGCTGAGACATCAGGACTGCAGCGAGGGCTTTTCACACTCTGGTGCTGGCTCTGTCACACGTAGACAGGCGGGTGTGAGGGTGGAGAAGAAGTCTGTGTATGTGCTGCATGTGAGCTCCTGTTCAAGTGCATAGTGATACAACAATGAACACCAACATGTACTTTATTCTATAAGAGAGTAGCAGCCTCAATGACCAAGCCATCGCCATTACTTTCCCTTTCATTGCAGTGAAGCCCTGAAAACAGGAGTGATGTTGCTTCAGGCATATTTTCAGTCTTTTCTTCAGCCACTTCGATAACGCCCATGCTTATTATAGAGATAAAGGGTGTGGTGTAAATGAAAGGGTTTCTACAGGGAGATCCCGCTCGCCCAATATGAATATTCTGCTTCTTCAACCGTGACACGTCCAACAACTCTTCAAGGAAACACACACACATATAATCCTGTCAGATACAAAACACCCTCACTGGCCCCAGACACAATGTCCAACATATGATCTTCTATATGAACCATATTGCCATTGTTTCCTAACTGAATTGACTGTGTTTGTGTTGCTGTGGTCTGGTTTGCATTGTCACTATGAATTGGCTCAGTCATTTGTTATTTAATCGTCCTGAGCGGCTGCAGAGGGAACCTCAGGCTGCTCCTTGTCTGGCGTCACTTGCTAAACTTTTATAATTTTCCCTCCATGTCACAGTCACATGAGAAATTATTTTGTGCGAAATTATCATTTTCTTTTCCGACACATAAGAAGTCATGAGCTCTTGTCGGTCATTAGTTCCTTTTTTGATCATTGTCGTGATAAAATTGCAAAGTGATGCGAGACAGCTGTCACATGAACGCCACCGGATCCTCTTTCGTTCTGATGTAATTGCAGAGTTTTTAGATTTCACTTTTAGATTTTCACCAGCCCTGGACTGAGGAGAACTGAAACTGCCACAAATAAAAATACAGAAATAAAGAAATAACTCAACGATATCTATATGGATAAATTAATTCAAAAGCAAATATCTAAATAAATAAAAAATAAATGGACTTTCACAAGGGAAAGGCTATTCATATGTTTTTTTTTACATTTATTCATGTAATTTCCCTATTTAGCCATTTATATATATATTCATTTTCTTTTACACTTATTTCTTTATGCCTGTATTTATATATATAGATATTATTGAGTCAGTTAATTGTTGTGAAAATGTAGAAGTGAAATCGAAAAACACTGTCTACTAATCATTATCTGAAACTTCTTGTTTACTTGTGTATCTTTATTACGTGTATAGTGTAGAGTTTCCTGTCAATCTGAGCAATTATAGTACCTACATAAAATTATTGGTGTGATATAAACTGTGCTGATACAGAACATCACACCATAATTTGATCTAAAGTGTTATCTAGTCATGAATTGTTCTCGTGCAGTCACTTCCTAATTTTTCAGTTTTATTAACACACACTGACTGTTTTTGAATGAGGTTGTTCTCGATGCTGTAACACGATGAACTGATCTTCTCCAGGGTTTGGTGACCTCTGAAGCGATGGAGGACAAAACACAAGGTGGTCCGGGGACGGAGGGGAGTGAGGTGGACGTCCAGATCGGACAAACCAATCCTCAACCACAAGTAAACAACAACATACCCAGCTGGTCAAACGGTAATCACACATATTACTGCTCTGAGTCACATTTTTGACACGATCAACTGGGCTGTGGTTCCAACGTGGCTCTTTAATACATAATCCCCTACTATTATGCATACCATTACATAATGAGCTGTTTTTCAAGTGTTCATGCACAATTACTTCTGCCAAACAGACTTTGTTTGTACTTGGAAAGACTGCTTGCTTATTTTACACATTTCCCTTGTGTTAACAGTTGGTTGTTAATGGTTGCGTAACGTTGTACATGTATTTGCATCTGCCTGTTGCCCTGTCTGAAGTTTCTAATGGACTACACAGACTTTTTCTCCTCTTGTCAACACAGTCCACAAAGTGTTTAACACACTCTTTCTTTTTCTCAGGCCAGTGTGTTCTGTCGGTGTCGAGCTGCTCATCGTTCAACCCCAGTTTTGATCTGTCTCAGTGTCGAGCCAAACTGGAGAACACTGGCTTCCAGGTCAACACCTTGTTAAAATAACATTACTAGAGAACTATATCTGAACCTGAGGTCAATTTAACTTTGTTTCCCTTTTGACTTCTGTTAGATTCCAGTTGCTGACATGGAAGATCCACTGAGAACCGCTCTGGAGGTTCCCTCAGTCAGGAGATACATGGTTTTTAACTCTGCCTACTTTCATTTCATGATGGCACCGGTACGAAGGTCCGGCTCTCTACCTCCACCTTCTGACAATCACTTTCTTCTCTTCTTCTGCAGTTCTTACTCTCACTCTACATGTCAGAGATTTAACATCATATTTCCCTAAAAGTTTTGGAGAGTTATAAAAAAGAATATCCAGTCTCTAGTTCCCAAGGTTGATTTAATCCCCAAAATGCTGTTTTGCCATTTGTACAAAAGTATGATTTTGTACTGCAATGAAAAGGTGTTTCTAAACATCAGTAACATGAATGTGTCTTTACTGGATTGTCTGGATTATGCTATTTAGAAAAATTATATAAATGTTTCCCATATTTACTTTCCTGCTGTCCCTGAATATTTTATGCTTTTGCTCTCATAGTTGCTGTGACTGTTGACAGCCTCTCCTCCTCCTCCTCCTCCTCCTCCTCCTCTTCCATCAGGTGCTGTATGTTGTGGTGTGGTGCGCCGTGTTCTCCACCCTCCACCTCTACATCACAGTCAGTGACTACTGGGTTCTCTGTCTCTGTGTCAGCTTGGTCTCCATCTTCCTCAGCACCGCCATCCTCTTCATCCTGCACCGGAGTAACAAGCAGGTACACGGGGATCTGTAGCCACATGAATATTGGCCTTGTCATATACGATGTAGATGGGAGATTCTTTCAATTCTCCTCGAGTGGTTTAACTATTGAAATAATTTATTATAAAACGTATATGCATGTGTTTCTGTTTCAGATCAACTTGAATTTAGACGTGCGGTTAATCCAGGTGAATGAGAGGATGGTGAAACACAAGCTGCTGGTGGCCGTGGCCGACTGGGTCCAGAGCTGCACCGGAAACATGCAGGTTGTTCTTCTAGATTCATCTGACACGGGGCGATTATCCTAGAGAGCAGCTCCAGCTTGAATAGTTTTACTCATACTGTTTGCATCTCTCTGTAGTTGTACTTTGTGTACTGGGACATGACGCGCTGCCTGAGGGCCCTGACTGAGGCTTTAGAGGACCGCAGCTTTGTGGCGGATAACATCCAGGTGAGAGAGTCTGGAACATCCTCCGCTCTGTCTGTTCTCCAGCCGCCGTGTCTATCTTAGTCTTCGCTCATTTCACAGCTTTCATTGTCTTCGGAGGAAGTTAAATCAATTCCATCAATTTCACACTTTGACTAGAAAAAACTGAAGCGGAAAATGTCCCATCTCGTCCTCGTGACTGAGGTCCCGGCTGTTGACCTGGAGGTCGGCGGCTCAGACGTGGAGCAGCAGGCCTCAGAGGAGCAGAGGCCTCTGCTCACGCACGACAACCAGGACGCGGGATGCAGTACCTCATCCAGCCAGCGGGACGACACCAAAGTCACCGTCAACTACAGCCTCATCCCCGACCCATCGTTACCGGCTCAGGTGAGAGAGACCAGATACTGTCGCTAAGACTAGAGCCAGTACTGGGAGGACTGGACTGTTTTGGGTTTAGTTTAGCTTTATTATCAATTATTATCACTTAACAATAACAGTAATACACCTGATAAGCACCCAAAGAAACTTGTATAACTTTGCGATAACCGGGCAGCTTTGGTTTTCTCATCTCAAAGCAGTGATTCTCTGTCTGGTATTAAATGTTTTGTTGCCACACCAGAAATCTATGCCTATAATCCACACTACACTTTTTATTTTATTGCAGGCTAAAGCCAACCAGCTCCTGATGACGTACAGCGCAGCCTATGTGAAGCTGCTGGTGTCTGAGGGGTTGTCGGGACCGTCACACCACCGCCTGCGCTCCCGGAGGAATCACTGCACCCTCGCCCCCCTCTGCCTCTGCCAGTTCATCAAGAAGAAGATCCTCCAGTAGCAGAGCGGACCTCAAACCACACACAGAAGACTCTTGATCTGATAAACTGAGATTTCTGAAAGACACTCTGCACTCGTGATTTCTCTCTTCTAAAGTCTGGCTTCTGTGGCCTGTGGGCTGCTGTGCCTGTGCCGCTGTCTTCACGCCAGATCTGTGTTGGCACCACCTGGATATTTGTCCATTTTGCCACCTGCCAAATGGCGTCACACTGAGAACACATGCAGGGCAATCCAGCTGCTGTAAAGCAATATTTGTACTCTTGTATACACAACAATCGAGGCACTGGGTACTTCTGTTTAAATCACTTCCATGAACAATTAATAGATTCTTGTGATTTGCAGTAGATTCTGCAGTATCGGGGCAGTGGTAGAATAAACTTTGAACCATAACTGTGAATAAAGATGGAGGACATGACTGCTCCAAAGTTTCTGGATCCTTCTGGAGGTTGAGACGGGTCATCCATCTTTATTTACAGGCTATGCTCGTTTATACTTTATACTGCTATCATTCCCTCTAAAATGCTGTAAAGTAGATGTACCTACAAATTGTACTTAAATGCCGTAGTTGGCTGGATGCACTTAATTTCACTTCACCTCCACGGTTTGAATGTAAGATTTTCACTTTTGCTACCGGTACGTTCACTCTAGTAAAAAAAGTTTTTCCACCTCTGCCTGGACGGTTGACAAGTTATTAAGAGACAATGGAAGCATGAAGGCAAATAAAGGAGATCCCCATCGATGCAGGTGTGTAATGACGCTGAAACAACGGGTAACGTGGATCATTGGCTTTAGTTTCCTGACCTCATCACCTCAAATCCCAGGGATTCGTCTGCGTTTGCTTTTTGTGATTTTTCAAGTGGTTAATTGGTTCCCCATGCATTAGAGTTTGCAGGAGGCCGGATATATGGCGATCGTCCATCAGTCCTGTCGGGGCTGCCGGGACCAGTGAGGGAGCTGCAGGACGCAAACACACACAGCCACAGGGAAGCTGGGCACTGTGTGATGGAGGAGAGAGGCGTGCAGCGTGAGGCCAAGTTCAATGATCTGAGAGACGCTGGCTCTCCTTGGGCGGCTAAATGGCCATCTGTGATCCTGCTCACTCGGACTGGCTCCGCTCCCACCGTCAGGTTCTCCATCCATCCTGCTCTCGGCTGGCCTGACTGTCTGGGTCCTTACTTCACCTGGCGACAATCAAAAGTGGCTGTAAGGAAAAAAAACTACAATATCCATACTTTTTAAAAGTCTTGATTATAGTACGTTAAAAGCAGTTAATAGGAGAGAGAGAGGATATGTTATTATTTATAGGGGGAAAACATGAGGAGGCTCAGCTTGTAATTTAACTTATTATAGTCTTTAATGTGTATCAGATTTTTTTATTTTTTTTCATTCAGATCGTTCGGCTGTAATTAGACATTTAAATATTTAAATTGGAAAAAAATATAATTGTATAATTGTATAAATCAAAAGGTTTTTTCCAATTATGAAATAATTTTTTTAGAAAAAAAGGTTCTAAGCTGCTTCAAACTTATTGAAATTAAGTTGGGTGAAGGCGAA
>JBAMIH010000280.1:0-34462 GCA_038501795.1 Pseudopleuronectes americanus
ACACAACAAACAACAAACAACAACACACACAAACAACAACACAACACACAACAACACAACACAAACAAACACAACACAAACACAAAAACAACACACAACACAAACAACACAAACACACAACAACACAACAAACAAACAACACACACAACAAAACAACACAAACAAACACACAAACACAAAACACCACAACACAACACAACACACAACAACAACACCAACAAACAAACACACAACAACACAACAAACACAACAACAACACACAAACAACAACACAACACAAAACACAACAACACAACACAAAACAACACAACAAACAACACAAAAACACAACAACACAAACAACAAAACACACAAAACAACAAAACACAAACCAACAACACAACACACAACAAACAACACAAACACAACAAAACAAACACCAACAACAAAACACAACACAACAACACAACAACACAACACAAACAAACACACAAACAACAACAAACACAAAAACAACACAAACACACAAACAACACAACAAACAACAACACAACACAACACAACAAAACACAACACAACAAACAACAAACCACAACACAACAAACACAAACAACAAACAACACAAACAACACACAACAACACACAAACACACAACAAAACACAAACAAACAACACAACACAACCACAACACAAACAACAAAACACAACACACAAAACACAACAACAAACACAACACACAACAAACAACAAACACACAACACAACAACACAACAACAAACAACAACAACCACACAAAACACAAACACACAAAAACACAACAACACAAAACACAAACACAACAAAACACACAACAAACACAACAAAACAAACACACACAAACACACAACACAAACAACAACACAAACAACACAAAAACAACACAACAACACAACAAACAACAAAACACAACAAACAACACAAAACAAACAACACAACCAACAACAAAACACAACACAAAACAACAACACAACAAACACACAAAACAAAACACAACACACAAAACAACACAACACAACACACAAACACAACAACACAACACAAACACACAAACAACAAAACAACAAAACAACAAACACACAAACACAAAACACAACAACACACAAAACACAAACACAACAACACAAAACAAACACAACAAACACAAACAACAAACACAAACAACACAAAACAACAAACACAACAACACAACAAAACAAACAAACACACAAACCAAACACAACAACACAACAAAACAACAACAAACACAACACACAAAAACACAACAACAACACAAACAACAAAACACAAACAACAACACAAACACAACAAAACAACACAAACACAAACAACAACACAAAACAACAACAACACACAACAACACAAACACAACACAAACAACAACACAAAACACACAACACAAACAACACACAAACAACACAAAACAACAAACAACACAACAAACAAACACACAAACACACAACAACACAACAAACACACAACAACAACACACAAACAACCAACAACAACAAACAACACAAACAAACACAAACACACACAACAAACAACAACACAAACAACAAACACACACAAACACAACAAACAAACAACACACAACAAAACAAACAACAAACCACACACAAACAACAAACAAACAACACACAACACAACACAACACAACAACAACAAACAACCAAAACAACACAACAAACAACACAAACACACAACAAACACAAACAACAAACACAACAAACAACACAACACAAAACACAACAACACAAACAAACAACACAAACAACAACAAACACACACAACACAACAATCAAACAACACACAACAACACACAACAAACAACAAACACAAACAACAACACACAACAACAAACACACAAACAAACAACAAACACAACAACAAACACAAACACAAACAACACACAAACACACAACAACACAACAAAAACAACACAAACAACAAACACAAACACAACAACACAAACACACACAAACAACAAAAACACAACAACAACAACACACAACACACAACACAAAAACACAACACAAACACAAAACAACAAACACAAACACAACAAAACACAACAACACAACACAACACAAAACAACAACAAAACACAACACAACAAACACAAACACACAACAACAAACACAAAACACAACACAACAAACAAAACACACAACAACACAAACAACAAACACACAAACCAACAACAAACAACACACAACAAAACAACACAACACAAACAACAAACAACAAACAACAACACAACACACACACAAAACAAAACACCAACAAACACACAACAAACACAAACAACACAACAAAACACAACAAACACAAACAACACAACACAAAACACCAAACACAAACAACAACAACACAAACAAACACAAACAACACACAACAAACACACAACAACACAAAACAACAACAAACAACACACAACAAACAACAACACAACACAAACAACAAACACAACACAACACAAACAACAACACAAACACAACAACACAACAACAAACACACAAACAACACACAAACAACAAACAACAAACACACCAACACAACACAAACAAAACAACACACAACAAACACAAACACAACAACACAACAACACACAACAAACACAAACACACAACAAACACAACAAACAAACAACACAAAACACAACAACAAACAACAACACAACAAACAAACACAAACAACACAACACACAACACAACAACACAACACAACACAACAACACAACACAACACACAAAACACAACAAAACACAACAACACAAACACAACACAAACACACAACAAAACAACAAACACAAACACAACACACACAAACAACACAAACAACACACAAAAACAACACAACACAAACAACACAACAACACACAACAAAACAACAACAAAACACAACAAACCAAACAAAACAACACAACACAAACACACACAAAACACAAACCACAACACAACAAAACAACAACACAACACAACAAAACAAACACAACACAAACAACAACACCACACAAAACAACAACACAAACAAACAACACAAAACACACAACAACAACAAACACCACAACAACACAACAACAAAAAACACAAAACAACAACACAAACAAACACAAACAACAACAAAAACACAAACACCAAACAACACAACACAAACAACAACAACAACACACAACAACACAAACAAACACAACAACACAACAAACAACAAACACACAAACAACAAACAACACACAAACAAACACACAACAAACACAACAACACAAACAACACAACAACAAAAACACACAACACAAAACACAACACAAACACACACAAACAAAAACAACAACAAACAACACAAACACAAACAAACAAAACAACACACAAAAACAACACAACAAAAACACAACACAAACAACAACAACACAACAAACACAACAACACAAACACACAACAAAACACAACAACACACAAACAACACACACAACAACACAACAAACACACAACAAAACACAACAACAAACAACACACAAAACAACAACCAACAACACAAACAACACAACAAACACAAACAACACAAACAACAACACAAACACAAACAACAACAAACACACACAAACACAAAAACACAAACAACACAACAACACAAACACACAACACAACAACACAAACACAACAAACACACAACAAATCACAACAACACAAACAACAACACAACAAACAACAAAAACACAAACAACAACACACAAACACACAACAACACAAAAACACACACAACAACAAAACACAACACAACAAACAACACACAAACACAACAAAACACACAAACAACAAAACAACCAACACACAACACACAAACAACACAAACACACAACAACACAACACAACAAAACAACACAAACACAACAAACAACCAACACAACACAACAAACAACACAAAACAAAACAACAACACCACAACAAACACACACACAAACACAAACAAAACACACAACAACACAAACACAACAACAAACACACAACACACAACAACAAACACACAAACACACACAAAACAAACACACAACAAAACACAACACAACACACAACAAACACAACACAAAACAACACAACAACACAACACACAAACAAACACAAAAACACAAACACAAACACAACACACAAAACAACACAAAACACAACAACAAAACACAACACACAAACACAAACAAAACAACACAACAACACACAACAAAACAACACAACAACAAAACACAACAACCAAACAACAAAACAAAACAACACAACACAACAACAAACACAACACAACAAACACAAAACAACACACAAACACAACACAACACACAACAAAACACAAACAACAAACACAACACAACAACAAAACAACACACAACAACACAAAACAACACAACACAACACAACAAAACACACAACAAACACAACACAACAACAAAACCACAACACACAAACACACAAACACACACAAACAAACACACAAACACAACACACAACAAACAACACAAACAAAACACAACACAACACAACAAACAACAAAACACAACAAACAACACAACACAACACCACAAACAAAACAACAACAAACACACAAAACAACAACAACACAAACACAAAACAAACACACACACAAACAACACAAACACAACAAACAACAAACACACAAACACAACAACACAAACAACAAACACAACACAACAACACACAAAACAAACAACACACAACAAACAACACAAAACACACACAACACACCAACAAACAACACAACAACAAACACAACACAAAACACAACAACACAAACAAACAACACAAACAACACAAAAAACAACACACAAACACAAAACACAACACAACAACAAAACACAACACACAAACACAACACAAACAACACACAACAACACAACAAAAACACAAACAACACAAAACAACAACACCACAAAACAAACACAACAAACACAAACACAACACACAACAAAACACACAAACAAACACAACAAACACAAACAACACAAACAACACACAAACACAACAAAACACAACACAACAAACAAAAACACACAAACAACCAACAACAACAACAACAACACACAAACCAACAAACACAAACAACAACACAAACAAACACAAACAAAACAACAACACACAAACAACAACAAAACACAACAAACAACACACAAACAACAACACACAACACAAACAAAACACAACAAACAACAAACAACACAACACAACAAACACACAAAACAACAACACAACAAACACAACAAAACACACAAACAACAACACAACACAAACAACACAACACACAACAACACACAAACAACAAACACAACAACACAAACACACAAACACACAAACACAACACAAACACAACACAAAACAACAACACAAACAACAAACAAAACACCACAAACACAAAACAACAAACAACAAACAACAACACAACAACACACAAAACAACACAACAACAAACACAACACCAAAACAAACAAAACAAACACAACAAACAAAACAACACACCAAACAACAACACAAACAACACAAACAACACAACAACCACAACACAAAACAACACACAAACACAAACAACAACAACAAACAAAAACACACAAACAAACACAACACAAAACAACACAAACACACAACACAAACACAAACAACCACAAACACAACAAACAAAACACACAACAACACAAACAAAAACACAAACACACACAAAACAACACAAAAACACACACAACAACACAAACAAACAACAAACACACAACAAAACAACAACACACAAACAAAACACCAACAACACACAACAACACAAAACAACCACAAACAAACAACAACAACACACAAAACAACACACAAACACAAACACAACAACACAAAACACAACACACAACACACAACAAACACACAACACACAAACACAACAAACAACACAACAACAAACAACAAACACACACAACACAAACAAACAAACACACAACAACACAACACAACACAAACAACAACACAAACACAACAACAAACAACAAAACAACACACACAACACACAAACAACAAAACACACAACACAACAACAACCAAAACACAACAAACACACAACACAACAAACACAAAAACACACAACAACAAACACACAACAACAAACACAAACACACAACACAAACACACAAACAACACAACACAAACAACACAAACACAACAACAAAACCACAACACAAACACAACAACACAACAACAAAAACAACACAAACACACAACACAACAACACAAAAACACACAACAAAACACAAACAAACAACAAACAACACAAACACAAACACAACAACACAAAACACAACACAACAACAAACACAAACAACACAACACAAACACAAACAACAACAAACACACAACAAACAACACAACAACACAACACAAACACAACAAACACACAACACACAAACACAACACAAACAACACAAACAACAAACACACACAAACACAACACAAACAAAACAACACAACAACAACAACACACACAAACAACACAACACAACACAAACAAACAACACAAACCACAAACACAAAACACAACACAACACACAACAACACAAACAACACAACACACAACACACAAAACACAAACAAACAACACAACAACACAACAAAACACACAACACAACAACAACACCACAACACAAACACAACAACACACACAACAAACACAACAAACACAACAAAACAACACACAACAAAACAACAAACACAAACACACAAAACACACAACAAACAACACACAACACACAACAAACACAAACAACAACACAAACACACAAACACAAATCACACAAACAACAACAACACACAAACAAACACAAACACAAACACACACAAACACAACACAACACAACAACAAACACACAACACAACACAACACAACAAACACACAACAAACAACACAACACAAACAACAAACAAACACACAAACAAAACAACACAACACACACAACACAACACACAAACAAACAACACACACAACACAACACAACAACACACAAACACAACACAACACACAAACAACAAACAAAACACAACAACACACAACACAAACAACAACAACACAAACACACAACACAAACACACAAAACACACAAAACAAACACAACAAACACAACACACAACAAACACAAACACACAACACAACACAACAACAAAACAACACCACAACAACAACCAACACAACAACACACAACAAAAAACAACACACAAACACAACAAACACAAACAACACAACAACAACACAACAAAACACAACACAAACACAAACACACACAACAAACACACACAAACAAACACAAACAACAACACAACACACAACAACACACAAACAACAAACACACAAACAAACAACACACAACAAACACAACACAAACCACACAACAACACAACAACAACAACACACAACAACAACAAACAAAACACAACAAACACACAACAACAAACAACAACACAACAACACACAAAACACAACACAACACAAACACAAACACAAACAACAACACACAAACACACAACACAAACAAACACAACACACAAACACACAACAAAACACAACAACAACAAACACAAACACAACAAACACACAACAACACAACAAACACACAAAACACAACACAACAAACAACACACAACACACAACAAACAACACACAAAACACACAACAACAAACACAACAATCAACAACAAAACACCAAACAAACAACACAAAACACACAACAACACACAAACAACAAAACACAACACAAACACAACACAAACACACAACAAACACACCACAACAACACAAACAAACACACAAACAACACAAACAACAACACACAAAACAACAACAACACAAACAACACAACAACACAAAACACAAACACAAACAAACACAACACAACAAACACACAACACAACAAACACACAACACAAAACAACACACACAACAAAACAACACAAACAACCAACACAACAAAAACAACACAACACAACAACAAACACACAAACACAACACAACACAACAAACACACAACACAACACAAACAACAAACAACAACACACAAAACAACACACAACAAACACACAACAAACAACAACACACAACACACAACACAACAACAACACAACACAACAAACACACAACACAAACAAACACAACACACAAACAACAAACACACAACACAACAACACAACAAACAACACAACAACACACAACAAAACACAAACACACAAACACAACAACACACAACACAAAAACACAACACAAACAACACACAACACACAAACAACAACACAAAACAACAACAAACACAACAAAAACACACAACAACAACAAACACACAACAACACACAAAACACAACCACAACAAAACACACAAACAACACAAACACAACAAACACAACAACAAAACACAAACAAACACCAAAACAAACAACACACCAACAACAAACACAACACACAAAACAACAACACAACAAACACAACACACAACAAACAACACAACACAACAAACAACAACAACACACAAACACAACACAACAAAACAACACACAACAACACAACACAACACACACAACACACAACAAACAACAAACAACACAACACACAAACAAACACACAAAACAACACAAACAACACAAACACAAACAACAACAAACACCAACAAAACAACACAACAACACAACAAAACACACAACAAACACACAAACAACAACAACACAAACACAAAACACAACACAACACACAAAACACAACACAACAAACACAACAACACACAAAAACAACACACAACACAACAAACAACAACACAAACACAACAACACAAAACACAACACAAAACACAAACAACACACAAACAACACACAACACAACAAAACAACAAACACAACAACACAAACACACAACACAAAACAACAAACAACACAACAAACAACACAAAACACAACACACACACAAAACAAACACAACACCAACAAACACAACACAAACAACAACAAACACAAAACAACAACACACAACACAAAACAACACAACAAAACAACACACAACACAACAACACAACACAAACACACACAACAACACACAACAAACAACACAAACAACACAAACAACACAACAACAAACACACAACAACAAAACAACACAACAACAACACAACAAACACACAAACACACAACAACCAACAACACAACAACACAACACAAAACAACACACACAACAACAAACACAACACAAACAACACACACAAACACAACAAACAAACAAACAACACACAAACACAACACAACAAACAACACACAAAACACAACAACACAAAACAACACAAACAACACAAACACAACAAACACACAAACAACAACACAACACAACACACACAAAACAAACACACAAACACACAACAAAACACACAAACAACAACACACAACACAACAAACACAACAAAACACAACAACAACACACAAACACACAACAAAACAACACACAACACAACACACAAAACAACACAAACAACAAACACAACACAACAA
This sequence comes from Pseudopleuronectes americanus, assembly GCA_038501795.1. Taxonomy (NCBI): domain Eukaryota; kingdom Metazoa; phylum Chordata; class Actinopteri; order Pleuronectiformes; family Pleuronectidae; genus Pseudopleuronectes; species Pseudopleuronectes americanus. The sequence continues at coordinate 9,564 of JBAMIH010000280.1, forward strand.
CACAAACAACACAAACACACAACAACACACAAACAAAACACAACAACAAACAAACACAACACAAACACACAACAAACACAACAACACAAACACACAACACACAAACAACACACAACCAACACACACACAAAAAACAACACACAACACAACACAAACAAAACAACACACAACAACACAACAAACAACAACACAACACAACACACACACAAACAACAACACAACAACAAACACACAAACAAAACAACAACACACAACACAAAACACAACAAACACAACACAACAAACACAAACACAACAAAACACAACACAAACAAACAACACAACACAACAAAACAACACAAACAAACACACAACACAACAACACAACACAAAACAAACCAACAAACAACACACAAACAACACAAAACACACAACAACACAACACACACAAACAACAAAACAACACACAACAACAACCAAACACAAACAACCAACAACACAAACACACAAACAACACAACACACAAAAACACAACAACACAACAACAACACAATCAACAACACAACAACAACACAACAACAACAAAACACAACACAACAACACAACACACAACAAACAACACAAACAAAAACACACACCAAAACACACAACAAACACAACACAAACACAACAAACAACACAAAACACACAAAACAAACAACACAAACACACAACAAACACAACAAAACACAAACACAACAAAACACACAAACAACAACAAACACAACAAACACACAAACAACACACAAACAACAACAACCAACACAACACACAAACAACAAAACACAACAACAAACACACAAACAAACACAACAACACAAACACACACAACAAAACAACACAACAAACAACACACAACAACAACAAACAAAACACACAACAACACACAAACAACAAACAACACACAAACAACAACAAACACAAACAACAAAACACAACAACACAACACAAACAAACAACAAACACACAACACAACACAACACAACAACAAATCACAAACAACAAACAACACACAAACAACAAACAACAACACAACACACAAACACAAACACACACAAACACAACAACACAAACACAACAAACAACACACAAAACAACAAAACAACAAACACAACACAAAAACACAACAACACAAACACAAAAACAAAACACAACACAACAAACACAACAACAAACACAACAACAACACAACACACAACACAAAACACACACAACACAACAAACAACAACACAAAACAAAACACACAACACAACAAACACAAACAACACAAAACAACAACACAAAACACACAAACACAACAACAAACACACAACACAACAAACACAAAACACAACACAAAACACACAACAACAAACACAACACAACAACACAACACACAAAACAACACACAAAACACAACACAAACAAAAACACAACAAACAACAACAACACACACACAAACAACAAACAACACAAACACAACAACACAAACACAACAACAACAAACACAACAACAACACACAAAACAACACAACACAACAACAACAAACACAACAAACACAAACAACAAAACACCACAACACACAACAAAACACAAACAACACAACAACACAACAACACAAACAACACAACAACAACACAAACCAACACAAACACAACACAAACACAACAAACACAAACAAACACACAAACCAAACAAACAACAACACAAACAACAACACACAAACAACAAACAACAACAACACAACAACAAACACAAAACACAAACACACAACAACAAAAACAACACACAAACAACACAACACACAAACAACACACAACAACACAAACACAACAACACAAACACAACACAAACACAACAAACACACAAAACAACAACAAACAACACAACACAACACAAAACACAACAAAACACACAACACAAACACAACACAAAACACACAAACAAAACAACACAACAACACAAACACACAACAACAACAAAACAACACACAACCAACACACAAACACAACACAACAAACACAACAAAACACAAACACAACAACAAACACAACACAACAAAAACACAAACAAACAACAACACAAACAACACAACAAACACAACACAACAACAACACAACACACAAACACAAACAACACACAACACAACAAAACACACACAAACAAACAAACACAACACAACAACAAAACAACACAACACAAAACACACAACACAACACACAACAACAACAAACACACAAACACAACAACAAACACAACACACCAACACAACACAAACAACAACAAAACACACAACAACACAAACAAACACAACAACACCACAAACACAACAACACACAACAACACACAAACAAAACACACAAACAAACAACACAACACAACAACAAAACAATCACAACAAACACAAAACACAAACACAACAACACAACACAAACAAACAACAACACACAACACAACAAACAACACAAACAACAAACACACAACAAACACACAACAACACAACAACACAACACACAAAACAACAAACACAACAAAACACACAAACAACAACACAACACACAACAACAACACACAAACAACACAACACAAACACAACCAAACAACACACAAACAACAACATCAACAACACAACAAACACACAAACAACAACAAACACACACAACAACACAAACACAACACAACAAACACAACACAACAACAAAACACAAACAAACAACAACACAACAAACAACAACACAACACAACACAAAACAACACAACAACACAAAACACACACAAACAACAACAAACACACAACACAAAACAACACAAAACAACACAACACACAACAACAAACACAACAACACAAACAACAAACAAAACACAACACAACACACAACACAAAACAACAAACAACACACAAACAACACAAACACACAACACACAATCACACACAACACAACACAACACACAAAACAACACACAAACAACACAAACACAACACAACAACACACAAAACACACAACAAACACAACAACAAACACACAAACAAACAACAACACACAACAAAACAACAACAAACAACACAACAACACAACAAAACAACACAAACACAAACACACAACACAACAACAAACACACACAAACACAACAACACAAACACAAAACAACACACAACACAACAAAACACACAACAAACACAACAAACACAAACACACAACACAAAAACACAACACAAACAACAACACAACAACACAAACACAACACAAACAACACAAACAAAACACACACACAACACACAAAACAAACAACACAACAAACAACAAACACACAACAAACAACAAACACAAACACACACAACACAAACACAACAACACAAACAACACAAAACAAACAACAAACAACACAACACACAACACAACACACCAACACAACAACACACAAACAACAAACAACACACAACACAACACAAAACACAACACAAACACAAACAACACAACAACAACACAACACAACAACAAAACAACAAACACAACACACAAACAACAACACAAACAACAAAACACAACACAACAACAACAAACACAAACACAACACAAACAACAACAAACAACAACAACAAACAACACACAAACAACAACACAAACAAACACAACACAACAACACAAACACACAAACACAACACAAAACACAACACACAACAAACAACACACAACAACACACAACACAAACACACAAACAACACAACAAAACAAACACAAACACAACAAAACACAACAAACAACAACAAACAACACACAAACACAACACAAACACACAAACAACAACACAACAACACAACAACACAAACAACACAAACAACAACACAAAAACACACAACAACAACACACAACAACAAACACAAACACACAAACACACAAACAACACAACACAACAAACAACAAAACACAACACAACAAACACACAAACAACACAACACAACAACAACACAAACAAACACACAAACACACAAACAACAACACAACACAAAACACAACAAACACACAAACAACACACAACACAACACAACAAACAACACAACAACACAACACAAACAACAACACAAACAAACACAACAAACAACAAACAAACAACACACAACACACAAAACAACACAACACACAAACAACACAACAAACACACACAACAACAAACACAACACAAAACAAACAACACAAAACAAAACAACACACAACAACAAACAACACACAAACAACACAACAAACACACAACAACAACACAAACAACACAACACAACAAACAAAACACACAACAACAAACAACACACAACACAACAAAACACAACACAAACACAACAACAACAACACACAAACACACACAACAAACAACAACACAACAAACAACACAACACAAACACAACAACAAACACAACACAACACAAACAACAACAAACAAACACACACAAACAACACACAAACACAACAACACACACAAAACACAACAAACACACAAACAACAACACAAACACACACAAAACAACAACACACACAAACACAACACAAACACAAAAACACAAAACACAACACAAACACACACAAAACAAACACAACACAACAACAAACACAAACAACAACACACAAACACAACAAACACACAAAACAAACAACACAAACAACAACACAACAAAACAACACAACACAACAACACAAAAACAACACAACAAAACACACAAACACAACAACACAAACACAAAAACACAACAAAACAACACACACACAACAAACACACACAACACAAAACAACACACAACACAACAACAAACACACACACAAACACAACAACAACAACAAAACACAAACAAACACAACACAACAAACAACAAAACAACACAACAAACACACACAACACAAACAACACAACACAACAAACACAACAACACAAACAACAAACAACACACAACAAACACACAACAACAAACACAACACAAACAAACACACACAAACAACACAACAACACAAACAACACAACACACAACAAAACAACACAAACAACAACACAACACACAAACAACAAACACAAAACAACACACAACACAACAACAACAAAAACACACAACAACAAACAACACACAAACACAACAACACAACACACACAAACAACACAAACAACAACAACACACAACAACACAAACACACAACAACACACAAACAAAACACAACAAACACACAACAACACAACACAACACAACAACACAAACAACACAACAACACACAACACAACACACAAACAACAAACACACAACAACACACAAACAACACAACAACAAAACACAACACAACACAACACAACAACACAAACAAACACACACAAACAACACAACACAACACAAACAACAACACAACACAAAACACAACACAAAACACACAACAACACACAACACAAACAACACACACAAACAACACACAAAACACAACAACACAACACAAACACAAACAACACAACACAACAACAACACAAACACAACAACAAAACACAACACACAAACACACAAACAAACAACACAAACACACACACACACAAACACAAAACACAACAAACAAACACACAACACAAACAACAAACACAACACAAACAACACACAAACACAACACACAACACAAACAAACAACAAACACAACACACAACAACACAAACACAACAACACACAAACAACACACAAAACAACAACAAACACAACACAACACAACAAACACAAACACACAACACACACAACACAACACAACAAAAACACAAACACAACACAACAACACAAACACACAACAAAACACAACACAAAACAACAACACACAAACACACAACACAAAACACAACAACACACACACAAACACACAAACAACAACAACAACACAACAACAAACAACACACACAAACACAACACACAACACAACACACAACAAAACAACAACACAACAAACACACACAACAACAACACAACAACAACACACAACAAACAACAAACAACACAAAACAACACAAACACACAAAACACAACAAACACACACAACACAACAAAACACACACAAACAACACAACAACAAAACAACACACACAAACACACAACAACACAACAACAAACACAACAACAAACAACACAAACACACAAACACAACACAAACACAACACAACAACACACAACAAACACAACAAACACACAAACAACAACAAACAACACACAAACACAAACACACAACAACACACAACAACAAACAAACAACAAACACAACACACAAACAACAAACACACAACACACAAAACAACACACAACACACACAAAACACACAACACAACAACACAAACACACAAACAACACACAACACAAACACAAACACAACAAACACAACACAACAACAACAAACACACAACACAAACAACAACAAACAACACAACACAACAAACACAACACACAACAACAACACAACAAACACACAAACACAAACACAACAACACAACAACAACACAACAAACACACACAAACACAAACACAAACACAAACACACACAACAAACAACAACACACAAAACAACAACACAACACACACAAACACAACAACACAACAACACAACACAAAACAACACAAACACAACAACACAACACAACAACACAACACAAACACACAAACAAACACACAACAAACACAACAAAACAAACAACAACAACAACAACACAAACAACACACAACACAAACAACAACAACACAACAACACACAACAAACAACACACACAAACAACAAAACACACACAAACACACAACAACACAACACACAACACAAACACAACAAAACAAACACACAACAACAACACACAAACAACACACAACACAACAACAACACAAACACACAACAACAACACACAACAAACACAACACACAACAACACAACACAACAACACACAACACAACAACACAACAAACACACAACAACACACAACAACACAAACAACACAACAACAAAACACACAACACAACAACACAAACACACAACACACACACAAACAACAACACAACACACAACAAACACAAACACAACACACAACACAACACAACAAACACAAACAACACAACACAAACACAACAACACAACACACAAAACACAACAACACACAACACAACAACCAACAAACACAACAAACAACAACACAAACAACACACAACACACACAAAACACACAAACACAACACACAACAACAAACACAACACAACACAAAACAACACAACACACAACACACAACAACAACAAACACACACACAAAACAACAAACACAACACACAACAAACAACACAACAAACACACAACACAACACAACAAACACAACAACAACACAAACACAAAACACAACAACACAACAACACAACAAACAACAACAACAACACACAACACAAACAACAACAACACAACAACACACACAAAACACACACAACAACAAAACAACAACACAACACACAACACAACACAAACACACAAACAACACACACAACACAAAACACAACACACAACAACACAAACACAAACAACACAACAACACAAACAACACACACAACACAACAACACAAACAACACACAACACACAAACAAAACAAACAACACAACACAACAAACACAAACACACAAACAACACAACACAACAACAAACACAACAACACAACACAACAACACAAACAACAACACACAAACAAACACAACACACACAACAAACAACACAACAAAACAACAACACAACACAAACAACAACAACAAACACAAACACAACACAACAACAACACAAACACACAACAAAACACAACAAACACACAACACACAACAACACAAACACAACAAACACAAACAACACAACACAACACACAACACAAACACACACAAAACACACAACACACACAACAACAACAAACACAACACAAACACACACAAACACAAACACAACAACAAACACACACACAACAAACAACACACACAACAACACACACAACAACACAAACACAACAACAACACAACAAACAACACAAACACACAACACAAACAACACACAACAAAACAACAACACACAACAACACAAACACACAACACAACACACAACAAACACACAACAACACAACAACACAAACACACAACAAACACAAACACAACACACAACAACAAACACAACACAAACACAAACACAACACACACAACAACAACACACAACAAAACAACACAACACAAACAACAAACACAAACACAACAACAACAACACAACAAAACACACACAACAACAACACAAAACACACAAACAACAACAAACACAAACAACAAACACACAACACAAAACACAACAACACAACAACAAACAACACAACACAAACACAACACACACAAACAACACACAAACAACAAACACACAAACACACAACACAACACAACAAAACACAACACAAACAACACACACAAACACACACAACAACAACAAACAACACAAACAACAACACAACACAACAACACACAACACACACAACACAAACAACACAACAAACACACACCACAACACAACAACACAAACACAACAACAAACACACAACACAAACAACACAAACACAACACAAACAACAACACACAAACAACACAACAACACACACAAACACAACAACACAAACAACAACACACACAACAACAAACACAACACAACACACAACAACAAACAACAACAACACAAACAACACAACACACAAACAACAAACACAACAACAAAACACAACACACAAACAACACAAACAACACACACAACACAACACACAAACAACACACAACAAACACAACACAAACAACACACACAACACAACACAACAACAACACACAACAAACACACAACAACACAACAACACACAACACAACAACAACAAACACACAACACAACAACAAACACACAAACAACACAAAACACAACACACAACACAAACAACAACACAACAACAACAACAACACAACACAAAACAACAACAACACAACACAACACACAACACACAACACAAACACACACAACACAACAACACAAACAACAACAACACAACAAACACAACACAACAAACAACACAACACAACACAACACAACACAAACAACAACACAACACAAAACACAACAACACACACAACACACAAAACACAACAACAACAAACACACACAAACAACACAACACAAACACACACAACACACAAAACACAACACACAAACACACAACAACACAAACACACAACACAACACAACAACAACACAACAACACACAAACAACACAACAAACACAACAACACACAACACACACAAACAACAAACAACACACAAACAACACAACACACAAACACAACACAACACACAACAACACAACAACACAAACAACAAACACACAAACACAACAACACAACACACAAACAACACAACAAAACACAACACAAACACACAACAAACACAACACAACAACAACAAACACACAACACAACAACACACAACACAAAACAACAAACACAACAACACAACAAACACACAAACACCAACACAACACAAAACAACACAACAACACAACAAACACAACAACAACACACAAACAACACAACACAACAAACAAAACACAACACACAACACAAACAACACAACACACAACAAACACACAACACACAACACAACACAACAACACAACAACAAACAACACACAACAAACAACACAACACACAACAACACAAACACAACACAACAACACAACAAACACAACACACAACACAACACACACAAACACAACACAAACACACACACAACAACAAACACACACAAACAACACAACACAAACACACACAACACACACAACACAAACACACAACAAACACAAACACAACACAACACAAAACACAAACAACACAAACAACACAACAACAACACAACAACACACAACAACACACAACAACACACACAACAAACAACACACACACAACACAACACACAACAAACACAAACAAACACAACAACACACAAAACAACACAACACAAACAACACAACAAACAACACACAACAACACAACAACACAAACACACAACAAAACAACACAACAACACACACAAACACACACAACAACAACACACAAACACACAACAACACAACAAACAACAACCACAACAACACAACAACACAACACAAACACACACAACACAACAACAAAACAAACACACACACAACACACACAAACACAACAAAACAACACAACACACACACAACAAACACACAACACACAACACAACAACACACAACACAAAACACAACAACACAAACAACACAACACAAACACACAACAAACAACACACAACAAACACACACAACAACAACACACAACACAACAACACACAACACAACACAACAACAAACACAAACAACACACAACACACAACAAACAAACACACAACACAACACACAAACACACAAAAACAACAACACACAACACAACACACAAACAACACAAACACAACACAAACACAACACACAACAACACAACACACAACAAACACACAACAACAACACAAACAACAACACACAAACAACAACACAACACAAACACACAACACAACACAACAACACACAAACACACAACACAAACACAACACACACACAACAACACAACACACAAACAAACACACACAACACAACACAAACACACAAAACACACACACAACACAACAACACACACAACAACACACAACAACAACACACAAACAAACACACAACACAACAACAAACACAAAACACAACACAACACACAAACACACAACAACACAACAACACAACACAACAACACACAAACACACACAACAACAAACACACACAACACAAACACACACAAAACACAACAACAACACACAACACAACAACACAACAACACAAACACAACACAACACACAAAACACAACACAACACAAACACACACAAACAACACAACACACAACAACACACAACACAAACAAACACACACACACAACACAACACACAAACAACACAACACAACAAACACACAAAACAACACACACAACACAACACAACACACAAACAACACAACACACAACACAACACACAAACAACACACACAAACACAACACAAACACAAACACACAAAACAACACACAACAACACACAAACAACAACACAAACACAAACACACAACACAAACAACACACAAACACACAACACACAACACACAACAACACAAACACAACACACAACACACAACACAAACACAACAACACAACACACACAAAACAACACAACAACAACACACACAACACACAACACAACACACACAAACACACAACACAAACACAACAAACACAACACACAACAAACACACACACAACACAACAACACACAACACAACACACACACAACACACAACACACAACACACAACAACACAACACAAACAACACAACACAAACACACACAACACACAACACAAACACAACAACAACAACACACAACACAACAACACAACACACACAAACAACACAACACACAACAACACAACACACAACAAACACACACAACACAACACAAAACACACAAACAACACAAAACACACACAACACACAACACAACAACACAACAAACAACACACACAACACAAACACACACACAACAAACACAACACAACACACAAACACAACACAACACACACAACACAAACAACACAACACAACACACAACAACACACACAACAAAACACACAAACAACACACAACAACAACACAACAAACACACACACAACACAAACACAACAAACACAACAACACAACACAACACACAACACACAACAAACACACAACAACACAAACACAACAACACAACACACAACACACAACAACACACAACAACACACAACACAAACACACAACACAACACACAACACACAACACACACAAAACACACAACAACACACACAACACAAACACACACAACACACACAAACACAACACAACACACAACACACACAAACAACACACAAACAACACAACACAACAACAAACACACACACACAACACAACAAAACACAACACACAAACAACACACACAACACAACACACACACAAACAACACACACAACACAACAACACACAAACACACACACAACAACACACACAACAAACACACACAACACACACAACACAACAACAACACACAAACAACACACAACACAAACAACACAAACACAAACAACACACAACACACACACAAACACAACACAACACAACAACACAACACAAACAACACACAACAACACAAACACAACACACAAACACACAACACAACACAAACAACACACAAACAAACACAACACAACACACACAAACACACACAACACACAACACACAAACACACACACAACAACACACACACACACAACAAACACACAACACACACAACAAACACACAACAACAAACACAAACACACACAACACAACACAACAACAACACACACAACACAACACACAACACAACACAACAACACAACAACACAACACAACAAACACAAACACAAACACACAACAAACACACAACACACACAACACACAACACAACAAACACACACACAAACACAACAACACACAACACAACAACACACACAACACAACACACAACAACACAACACACACACAACAACACACAACAACACAACACAAACACACACAACACACAACAACACACACAACACAACACACAAACACAAACACACAAACAACACACAAACACAACACAACACAACACACAAACACAACAACACAACAACACACACAACACACAACACAACAACACAACAAAACACACAACAACACACACACAAACAACACAACACAAACACACAAACACAACACAACACACAAACAACAACACACAACACAACAACAACACACAACACACAAACAACACACAACAACACACAACACAAACACAACAACACACACAACACACACAACACAACAACACAACACACAAACACAACACACAAACACACAACACACACAACAACACAACAAACACAACACACAACAACAACACACACAACACACAAACACACACAAACAACAACACACACAACACACAACACAAACACAACACACAACACAAACACAACAACACAAACAACACACAACACACACAACACAACACAACACAAACACACACAACAACACAACACAACAACACACAACACAACACACACACAACACAACACAACAACACAACACACACAACACACAACACAACACACACACCACACAACAACAAACACAACACACAACACAACAACACACAACACAACAAACAACACAACAACACAACAACACAACACACACAAACACACACAACACAACACAACAAACACAACAAACACACAACACACACAACACAACACACAAACAACACAAACAACACACACACACACAACACAACAACACACAACAACACACACAACACACAAACACACAACACAACACAAACACACACACAACACACACAACACAACACACAACACACAAACACACAACACAACAACACACAACACACAACACACAACAACACAACACACAACACAACACACAACAACACAAACAACACACACAACAAACACAACACACAAACAACACACACAACACACACAACAACACACAACACACAACACAAACACAAACACACACAACAACACACACAAACACAACACAAACAACACACAACACAACACACACAACAACACAAACACAACACACACAACAAACACACACAACAACACAACAACACACACACAAACACAACACAACACACACACAACACACAAACACACAACAACACACAACACACAACAAACACAACACACCAAACACACACAACAACACAACAACAACACACAACACACACAAACACACAACACAACAACAACACCACAAAACACAACACACAACACAACAACACAACACACAACAACACAACACACACAAACACAACACAAACAACACAACAAACACACACACAAAACAACAACACACAACAACAACACACACAACACACACAACAACACAAAACACAACACAACAAACACACACAACAACACACCAACAACACAACAACACCAACACACACAACACACAACAAACACAACACACAACACACACCACAACAACACACACAACCACAAACACACAACACAACACAACACACAACACAACAAACACACACACAACAACACAAACACACACAACACAACAAACACAACAACACACACACAAACAACACAACACACCAAACAACAACACACAAACACAACAACACAACACAACCAACAACAACACAACACACAACAAACACACACAACACACAACAACACCAACAACACAACACACACACACAAACAACAACACACAACACACAACACACAACAAACACACACCACACAACACAAACAACACACAACAACAAACACAACACACCACAACACACACACAACACAACACACAACAACACACAACACACACAAACAACAACAACACAACACACCAAACACACAACACACAACACAACAACACACAACACAACACACAAACAAACACAAACAACACACAAACACACACAACACACAACAACACACAACACAACAAACACACAACACACACCAACAACAAACACACAACACAACACACACAAAACACACAACACAAACACACACAACACACACAACAACACACAACAAACACACAAACACAAACACACACACAACAACACAAACACACACAACAACACACACACAACACAAACACAACACACACCACAAACACACAACAACACACAACACACAAACACACAACACAACACAACACAACAACACAACACACAAACAACACACACAAACACACACAACACAAACACACAACAACACACAACACACACAAACACACACACAACACACAACACAACAAACACAACACAACACAACAACAACAAACACAACACACACAAACACACACAACAACACACACAACACAACACACACAACACAACACACAACACAACAACACAACAACACAACACACAACAACACAACACAAACAACACAAACAAACACACACAACACACACACAACAACACACAACACAAACACAACACAACACAACACACACAAACACACAACACACAACAAACACAACACACAACACAACAAACACACACACAACAACACAACAACACAAACACAACAACACACAAAACACACAACACACACAACACAACACACACAACAACACAACACAACAACACAACACACAACACACAAAACAACACACAACAACACAACACACACACAAACACAAACACACAACACACAACAACAAACAACACCACAACACAACACACAAACAACAACACACAACAAACACAACACAACACACACAACAACCAAACACACAACACAACAAACACACAACAACAAAACACACAACAACACACACACAACACACAACACAAAACACAACAACACAAACACACAACACAACACACACAACACACAAAACAACAAACCACAACAACACACAACACAACAACACACAACAACACACAACAACACAAACACAACACCACAACACAACAACACAACACACAAACACAACACACAACACACACAACACAACAACACACACAACAAACAACACACAAACAACACAAACACACAACACAAACAACCACAACAACACACAACACAAACACACAACACACAAACACACAAACACCAACACAACACAACAAACACAACAACACAACACACACAACAACCAACACAACACACAAACACAACACCACAACACAACAACAACACACAAACAACACACACAACAAACACAACACAAACACACAACACACAACACACAAAACACACAACAACAACACACAACAACACAAAACAACACAAACAACACACACACACAAACACACAACACACAACAACAACACAAACACAACACAACACACAACAAACACACAACACACAACAAACAACAACACACACAAACACACAACACACAAACACAACAAACAACACACAACAACACCAACACAACACACAAACACAACAACACAACAACACACCAAACAACACACAACAACACAACACAAACACACACAACACAAAACAACACAACAACACAAACAACACACAACAAACACACAACACACAACACACAACAACACAAACACACAACAAACACACACAACACAACACAACAACACACAACACACAAACAACACAACACAACCACACAACAACACACAAACACAACAACACAACAACACACAACAACACACACAAACAACAACACAAACACAACAACACACACACAAACAACAACACAAACACACACACAAACACACACAACACACAACACACAACAACACACAAACACACACAACCACAACACACAACACACACAACACACAACACACAAAACAACACAACAACACAAACAAACACACCACAACACACACAACACACAAACACAACACAAACACACACACAAACAACAAACAACACAACACACAACACACAAAACACACAACACAAACACAAACACACAAACACAACAACACACAACACAAACACACAACACACAACAACACAAAACACACAACCAACACAACACACAACACAAACACACAACACAACACACCAACAACACAACACACAAACACAACAACACACAACAACACACACAACACACAAACACAACACAACACAAACACAAACACAACACACACAACACAACAACACAAACAAAACACACCACAACACACACAAAACACACAACACACAAACACAAAACAACACACAACACACACAACACAACAAACACACCAACACAACACAACACAACACAACCACAACACAACACAAACAACACACAAACAACACACAAACACACAACACAAACACACAACACACAAAACACACAACACAACAAACACAACACACACAACACCAAACAACACACACACACAACACACACAACAAACACAACACACAAAACACAACACAACACACAACAACAAACAACAACAAACAAACAACAAACACACAAAACACAAACAACACACACAAACACACAACAACAAACACAAACACCAAACAACACACAAACACACAAACAAACAACAAACACACAACAACACAAACACAAACAATCAACAACAACAAAAAATCAAACACAACAAACACAACAAAACAACACAACAAACAACACAAAACACCAACACAACACAACAAACCACACAAACAACAACAAACAACACAACACAACCAAAACAACAAACACACAACCACAATCACACAAAACAACACACACAAACAAAACACAAACCAAACACACAACAAACAAACAACACAACACCAAACACAATCAAACAACACACAAACAACAAACACAAAACAAACAACAACACACAAACAACAACAACCACACAACACAACAAAACAACACAACACAACAAAACACACACACAACAACAACAACACACAAACAACACACAAAAACAAAACAACACACAAACCAACACACAACAAACAACAAACACACAACAAAACACACAACACACAACACAAAAACAACAAACACACACACAACAACAAAATCACACAAACAACACCAAACACAAACACAAAACACCAACAAACACAACAAACACAACAACACACACAACAACAAAACAACAAAACACAACACACAACACAAAAACACACAACAAACACAAAAACACAACACAACAACAAACACAACACAAAACACACACAAAAACAACACACAACACACAAAACAACAACACAAAACAACAACACAACCAACACAAAACAACAAACAACAACACAAAACACAAACACACACACAACAAAACACAACAAACAACAACAAAACAAACACAAACACAACACAAACACACAAACAAACACAACATCAAAACACAAACACAACAACACACAATCAACAACACAACAACAACACAAACAAAAACACAACACACAACACAACAAAACACAAACAACACACAACACACAAACACAACACACAAACAAACAAAACAACAAACACACAACAACCAAACAAAACCACACAAACACAACCAAACACAACAAAACACACAACACAAACAACAAACACAACACACACAAAACAACAAACACAACACACACAACACCAACAAAACACAAACAAAACAACAAACACAAAACAACCAACAACACACACACAAAACACAAACAACACAAAAACCAACAACACAACACAACACAACAAAACAACACAAACAACAAACAAACAAAACACAACCAACACAACAAACCAAACACAAAAAACCAAACACAACAAAAACACACAACAAACACAACAAACACAACAACAAACAACACACAACAACACAACAACAAACACACACCAAACACACAACAAAAACACAACAAACACACAACAAACACACAACAACACAACACACACAAACCAAACAACAACACAACACAACACAACACAACAAACACAACAAAAACAAACAAACACAAAACACACAACACAACACACACACAAAACAACACCAAACACACAAACACACAACAAACACAAAACACAAACACAACACAAAACAACAACACCAACAACAAAACCACAACACAAACACAAAACAACACCAACAACAACAACACACAAACAACAAACACAACAAAACACACAACACACAACAAACACCAACACAAACAACACAAACACAACCACAACCACACAACAAAACAACAAAACAACACAACACAAACAACAAACACACAACAACAACACAAACAAACACACAAACAACACACAAACACACAAACAAACAACCACACACACAACACAAAACAACACAAACACAACAAAACACAACACACACAAACAACAACACAAAACACACAACAACAAACAACCAACACACACAAACACACAAACAACAAAACAACACAACAAAACACACAACAAACACAACAAACACAAACAACACACAAACAACAAACCACACAAACAACAACACACAAACACAACAACAACACAAACAACACACACAAAACAACAACAACAAACACAACAAACAACAAAACAACACAACACCACAAACAAACAACACAACACAAACAACACACAAACACAAACACACAAACAACAACAAAACAAACACACAACACAAAACACAAACAACAACAACACAACACAACAACAAACACAACAAAACACAAACACAACAAACACAACACAACAACAAACACAAACAACACAAACACAACACCACAAACACACAAACAACAAAACAACCACAACACACACAAACAACAACACAAACACACACAAACACAAAACAAACACACAACACAAAACACAACACACAAACAACACAAAACAACAAACACCACAACACACACAAACAAACACAACAACAAACACAAACAAACACAACAACAAACACCAACAACAAACAACAAAACACAACACACAAACAACACACAAAACACACAAACACAACAACAAACACAACACACAACCACAAACAACACAACACACAACAACACAACAAACACCACAACAAACAAACACAACACAAACACACAACAAACACAACACAACACAACACCAAAACAAACACCAACAACAAACAACAACACAAACACAACACAAACAACAACAAACACACAAACAACCACACAACAAACACAACAAAACACAACACAAAACAACAACACAACAAACAACAAAACACAACACAACACAACAACACAACAAAACAACACAACACAACACAAAAACAACAACACACACAAACAAACAAACAACACACAAAACACAACAACACACAAAACAACAAACAACACAACACACAAACAACAACACAACACAACAACACAACACACAAAACCACAACAACACACAAACAACAACACAACACAAAAACAACACACAAAACACACAAAACACAAACAACCAACAAAACACAACCAACAAACACCAACAACACAAACACAAACACAAACACAACAAAAACACACAACAAACACAACACAAACACAACACACAAACACACAACAAACACAAAACAACAAACACAAAACACACACAACAACCACAAACACAACAAACACAAACAACACACACAAAACACAACAACAAACACACACAACACAAAACAACAAAACACAACCAAACAACAACACACAAACAACACAACACACAAACACAACAAAAACACAACACACAAACAAAACACACACAACACAACACACAAACAAAACAACACAAACAACACAACAAACAACACAAAACACACAACACAAAACAACAAACAACAACACAAACAACAACAACACAAAACACACAACACACAAACAACAACAACCAAACAACACACCAAAACAAAACAACACAAACAACACAACAACAAACACACAACAAACCACACAACAACACACAAAACACCACAAACAAACACAAACAACAAACACACACAACACACCAAACAACACAACACACAAACAACAACACCAAAACAACAAAACAACAACACAACAACAAACAACACACAAAACACAAACACACAAAACAACAACAACCACACACAAACAACAACAAAAACACAACAAAACAACACAACAAACACAACCAAAACACACACACAACAACAAACACACAACAACAACACACAAACACAAACAACACAACACAACAAACACAACACAACAACACAAAACACAACACAACAAACACAACAACAACACACAACACAAACAACACACACAACAAACACAACAAAAACACACAACACAAACAAACACAACAAACACAACAACAACACAAACAACACACAACAAAACACAACAACACAAAACACACAACACAACAACACACAAACAAAACACACAACCAACACAACAAAACAACACAACAAAACACAACACAACAAACACAACAAAACACCAACAAACAACAAACACAAACACACAACACAACAAACACAAACACAACACAAACACAACAACACAACAAAACACAACACACCAAAACACACAACACACAAACAACACAACAACACAAACAACAAACACAACACACAACAAAACACAACAACAAACACAACAACACAACAAACAACACAAACAACAACAAACACACAAACAACACAACCAACAAACACAAACAACCACAAAACACAAACACAACCACAAACAACACACACACAACACACAACAACACAAACAACACACAACAAAACACAACACAAACAACAAACAAACACACAACAAACAAACAACACAAACACACCAACAACACAACACAACAACAAACACAAACAACACAACACAACAACACAAACACAACAAACACACAACAAACACAACCAACAACACAACAACCACAAAACAAACAAACACACAAACAACACAACAAACAACAACACCAACAACACAAACACAACAACACACAAACAACACAACACAACAACACAACACACAAAACACAACACACAACCAACAAAACACACAAACACACACACAAACAACACACAAACAACAACACACACAACACAAACAACCACAACAACAAACAACACAACAACACACAACAAAACAACACAACAAACACAACACAAAACACAACAACAACACAACAACACAAAAAACACAACACACAACCACAAACACAACAACAACACAAACAACAACACAAACAACAACACACAAAACAACAACACAACAACCACAAACACAACACACAAACAACAAACACAACACACACAACAAACACACAACAACAAACAAACAACACAACCACAACAACACAAACACAAAACACACAACACAACACACAAACAACCACAAACACACAAACCAACAACAAACACAACAACAAACCACACAAACAACACACAAACACACAACAACACAAACAAAACACAAACACAACACACAACAAACACACAAAACACACAACAAACACACACACAAAACACAACACAAACACACAACACAACAAAAACACAAACAACAACACAACCACAAACACAACAACACAAACACACAAACACAACAACACAACACACAAAACCACAACAACAAACACAACAAAACACAACAACAACCACAACAACACACAAACACAACACACAACAAACACAAACAAACAAACACACAAACCAACACAACAAACACCACAACAACAAACACAAACACAAAACAACACAACACAAAACACACACAAACAACAAAACACACAAACAACACACCACAACACAAAACAACACACAACAAACACAACAACAACACAACAAACACACAAAACCAACAAACACAACAACACCACAAACAACAACACAAACAAACAACAACACAAACACAACACAACACAAACAACAAACACACAAACACAACAACAACACACAACAAAACACCAACACAAACAACACAAACAAACACAACACAAACACACAACAACACAACAAAACACACACAAACAAACAACACAACAAAACACACAAACAACAACCACACAACAAACAACCAAACACACAAACACCACAACACACAACACAAACAACACAACACACACAACACAAACAACACAAAAACACACAACAACACAAACACAACACAAACAACAACACAAAACACACAACCAAACAACACAACAAACACAACACACAAAACAACACAACAACACAACAACACAACAAACAACAAACACAACAACACACACAACACAACACCAAACAACACAAACACAAAACACACAACACAAACACACAAACAACACACAAACACAACACAAACCACAAACAACACACAAACACCACAACACAACAAAACAACACAAACAAACACACAACACAACAAAACAACACACAACAACAACACAACACAAACAACACACAACCAAAACACAAACACACAAACAAAACACACAAACACACAACAAACAACACAACACCAACAACAAAACACAACAAACAACAAACAAACACACAACAACAACACAACACAAAAACACAACACACACAAACACAACAACACAACACAAACACAACAACACAAACAACACAACAAAACAACAACACCACACAACAAACAACAAACACAACACAAACAACAACAAACCACACAAAACAACACAACAACACAAAACACACAACAACAACACAACAAACAAACACAAACACAACAACACACAAACAACAACACAAACACAACACAACAAACACACAACAACACAACAACACACAACAACAAACACAAAACACAACAAACACACACACACAAAACACAACAAACAACACACAACACAAACAACAAAACACAACACACACAAACACAACAACACAACAACACAAACAAACACACAACAAACACACAACAAACAACACAACAACAACACAAACACAACACCACAAAAACACAACACACAACACAACAACACAAAACAACAAACAACAAACACAACAAAACACAACAACAACACAAAACAACAACAAACAACACAACCAACACAACACAAAACACAAACACACACACAAACAAACACACCAACACAACAAACACAAACAACAACACACAAACAACACACAAAACAACACAACACAACAACACAACAAACACAAACACACAACAAACACACACAACACAAACAACAACACAAAAACAACAACACAACAACACACCAAACACAAAACACAACACACACAACAACACACAAACACAACAAACAACACAACAACACACCACACAACAAAACAACACAACAAACACAACACAAAACACACACAACAAACAACACACAACAAACACAACAAACACACAAACAAACACACAACAACACAAACAACAACACAAACACACAACACAAACAACACAAACAACAACACAACACAACAAAACACAACAAAACACAACACAAACACACAACACAAACAACACAACAACACACAAACAAACACAACAACACAACAAACACACAACAACACCACACAAACACAACAAAACACAAACCAACAACACACAAACAACAACAAACACCACAACAACACAACACAAAACAACACAAACAACACAAAACACAACACAAACAACCAACACCAACACAAACACAACAACACAACAACAAAAACAACACAACAAACAACCACAAACAACACACACAAAACACAACAAACACAACAACACCACACAAACACACAACAAAACAAACAACAACACACAACAACACCAAACACACACACAAAACACACAACAACACAAAACAACACAACACCAACAAACACAACACACCACAACAACAACAACACACCAACACAACAAAACACAAACACAACCACAACACAACAAACAACCAAAACAACACAACACCAAACACAAAACACACAACAACACCACACAAACAACACACAAACACAAACACAAACAACAAACAACACACAACCAACACAACCACACACACAACAAAACACACCCAACAAACACAACACACAACACAACAACAAACACAACAACACAAACAACACACACAACACAACACACCACAACAACACAAACACAACACACAAAACACACACAAACAAACAACAAACCAACAAACACCAACACAAAAACAACACAACAAAACACACAAAACACACACAACAAACAACAACCAAACACAACACAAACAACAAACCACAAACACAACAAACACCACAACACAACACAAAACAACACCAACAAACACACCAACACAACACACAAACCACAACAAACACAACACAACAACAACAACACAAACACACAACACAACACAACAC
>JBAMIH010000281.1:0-34433 GCA_038501795.1 Pseudopleuronectes americanus
AAGCGAAGCAAAAGAAACAAAGATGTCACAGTACTGTTATTTATTATTATTATTATTATTATATGTTACAGGACATGTAACACGTCCCCCGAGAACGATGGCGTACGTGAACCCGGGTCATTTCGATGCACTCCGTGGTCCGGATGGTATGCCGCGAAGGGGCAACTGGCCTCTATTGAACAGGTCGTGGGATTCGCTTCTAACGTGGCTGGATCGTCGATGGTGGGGCTCGGTTTCTCGAGTTCAGATCGCGTCTTTCCTGAATAGACGCGAAGTTGACGCCGGGACTATCGTCGTCGCAGACTGCCTCTGCTCAACTGTCGGAGGATCGTGTTCCGTGACGGTGAAGACTAGCGACGGTATCCTAGAACGTGCCGTTGTCCTCCAGCGAGGCGCGTACATGTGCCCCAGGTTCACGCAATTGGAGTTTTCGGATCCCGTTGAGTTGATGCAGGAGCTGATCGCCGAGGTCAAAGACGAATTCGGACAGGCTTGCATCTCGGCTAAACCGCCAGACGCACGGTGCGATCGCGACCAGGTCCTGGTTTTCGTCACGGACGTAGCGGAAGACATGCGTGTCCTTATAGAATCGTTGAAAGAGAAATGGTGGGGATATCTGATTGGTAGCTCCCCGACATCCGCGGATCACCTCGATTTGATCGCGGATCTAGGGAGGGTAAGACATCGCAGGATACCCGCCGCGGCAGTGTGTCACGTCGACGAACCCGAACTGGGATACCTATTTGAGGTCGCGACCGCTCAAGGACAGACGTACAAGGTAACCTTCTGTACATCGGGGTATCGCGTTAACGTCGGCGGGACCCTGGAAAGTGTACAGTCGTCCATGACAGATCTGCTACACCACATGAGCACGCTGGGACTCTCCTTTGTGAGTAGACCCCCTCCCACGCTGCAGGACATGACGAGGAGCAAACTGATAGATATTGAGGAGGACGGCTTCGAGATGGAAGTTCCGGCGTTCGTCGGCGACATCCTACGGAGTCCGGATGCTCGGAATAGGAGATCGAGGACGACGAGAAAGGACATCTAGCTCGTCTGAACCAACGTGCGACATGTGTAAAATAAAGGTGATGACTTCATGTCTGAATTGTTTCTTTTTTTTTGCATTCACCGCACCAGGATAGCGCAGCCGTAGCCTGACTAGCAGAATAGAAATAGACTTGACACATCACTTCCCATACGGGGGACGGTCCTTTAGGAAATGGGAGTTTACACACTTTGGACGTGTCTGCCTCTCACGTACGTGACATTGGTTGGCAGCCTCAGCCCATCGTACAACGTAACGTTGGTGAAGGACGTAGCTGCCCATCCTAGGCCGTAGCCTCTACACTTTGCATGACATACTATGATACACTATGCATCTGTGACTCTAAAATCGGTATATCTCCAGGACGACGTGCTTTGCGGGGCCCCTCTGAGTGGTATCAAGGGGTGCATCTCTGAGACTCTAAAATCCTGCTTATTCCCAGGACGATGTGCTAACATACGTGTCTGCGCTTATTGGGTGTAGGTACCTGGTGTTTCCGCGTTACGGGATAATCGAACATGTCCCAACCTGGGACATAACAGTAGAAGCTCAGCAACGCTTGGCCGTAACAAATAGAAACACTGAGTACATATTGGTGAAAGGGTTTATTGTGCACAAACATACAGACACGTTCCCTAGTTTGAAAAAAAAACATATCCCAACTTTCAATGTGTATCGATGCCAAGCAACAACCCGTCACGATCGAAGCGGACCTGCGTTTGCACAGCCCAGAGATCTGCGTTGAGGTAAACACGGTCCTCACAGGGAGAGTCTTGATCCTCTGTTGGTGCTCATGATCCATATTGAGCTTGAGGATGTGGAATGGTCAGCAGACGTTGACTATGGTCGTTTGCGATTATGACCTTCGTTTTCATTACTTGTCTTGAGTTATTTTTGTCTTCGCCCTGCTCACTCCTGTGCTCGCCTCGGTGGCGGATGCTGCTCCGCTGCAAAGAGGACATGTCGCTCGGGGTAGTAGTACAGACTCTTCACAGACCTGTCCACGTAGCATGCGATCATGGCTAATAGGGAATTCATGTGGTGACAATGTGAGAGCTCTACATCCAGAGGTCGTCTTGCTGTGGGGATGTCCCGGTGTGCTATTACAACTGATCCATTGTGGCTGCAGAGGGTGACATTGACAGAGGTCATGTTTTTAATCTCGTGTTCTGTCAAGGTCCTGTTCTTCAAGAGGAGGCAGTTGTATTCCATCGCGTGGCATACAAGGGCATGCTAGGGGAGTCTCAGGCGATTGGTTAACTTGTAACGATTGACTCTACCTGAACGTAACCTTGTTGTGTGAATCCTACTACGGTTAGGACGCCGGAGCGCTCCGGTAGACACTCGCGCTCTTGAGTATTGTACCAGACGTGGTCTCAGTGACCCTCCTCTCGACATCAGGGGTTGTGTATCCTCTCTGAATATCGCAGTGTCCACCACGAGCTGCATCAAATGCGACGAGCACCTCGCGCCTCCCTGGAGGCTTTGGACATCGAGACGAACCGTACCTGGGCTATGGGTGAGCTGAACCGCACATGTTGATGCTGGAGCTTGTCGGTACGTGGCCACGTACGGGTCGCGTGCGTGGACTGATCGCAAAGGCTCCCGCTTAGGGTGGAGGCCGAGATGGACGTCAGGTCTATCTCCGATGGATTGTAGTCATCTTCCTCATTTGGCCCCGATCTCACACTCATTGTTGTTGTAAGTGTGTGTGTGTGTGTGTGTGTGTGTGTGTGTGTGTGTGTGTGTGTGTGTGTGTGTGTGTGTGTGTGTGTGTGGGTTGAACCAGGTCTGGTCTCTCTTTGTGATTTTCTTTGTATGCAATGCGGCCGTTCACTTCTAATGTATGCCATTATGTTGATGTAGTAAATACATCTCGTCTCAGGGTAAATACCTGAGTCTCTACATTACCAGGCTTCTAGTGTGACTTCAGAGTAGATGAGTATGTTAGCTGTCACTTTCGGTCGACTAAGCATACTGACAATGTTCCTGGACATGAAAACGATCGTCCAGACACGATCTACCAAGCTCGTGTGCGACTCTCCCTTGGTTGCTGATAAAGAGGTGAAGTGCGGCTGCTGAAGACCCAGGGACGAGAACCCGACCTAATGTATTACCCACTTTATGCTGTGTATTTCTTCCTCATTCTGGTGACCGAGTGTCAAATAAAGAGAAGCCAGTCTGGAGTTGGTTCATTGTCTTTATTACGTTGGTTCATTGACTTTTATTCACACAGATAGGACACCTGACGTGTCAGGGGCAGAGGGGATCCCGAGGGGGGGGCCTTCCACTGCACAAGGTTCATTGACTACCAATCACCCAGGCTTCTTGAGCCTCGCAGGCTGTGAGCCTGTACGTGTACGGGCTCAGATTATTCGTGTCAAACACAGGCTGTGCAGAGAGACGGGGTTCTTTACAAGAAACTTGATTGTGAATTGTAAGAATTCATGCTGTTTCTCTCGTACTCTCGAGGATTGATCACAGCCTCAGGGACTTCTCTGTAAAGAGCGTCAACCGGGACACTTTCCTGCTTTTCCTTTAGTACGGTCGATGTCATCACCATGGTCACCACATACATGATGTAGATTATGATGTTGAACACAGCGATAGCGCACTCCATGTTGTGCAACCTCTGAGTGTCGCGGATCAAAGGTTGGTACAGCATCTCCATGCAACCGGCGATCACAGACATGAACAGCTCAATGTTCATCATAACGAGGCACACCAACACTGTCCTGGTGCCCTCGGAGTGGAACATCTTCCGTCTGCTCTTTGCTGCAAAGTAGCTGAGCACAATGCTCACGACCATGGCCAGGCACCCGAGCGTGATCAAGGCTATCCCCGCGTGGATGTAAGCGTTCTCGTATTCAGGTCTGCCATCGCCAGAAGGATTCGGTTGGAGCCTCGTCCTGTGCTTGTTGTCAATGAAGTACAGAATGTTGTTAGGAACGGTCAGAAAGCCCACGATGAGAGATGTGATGACGGCAATGGCCGCTCCCAGTTTGCCCTTGAAGCGTGCCGCGCTCATAACGGTGCCGTTTGGAAAGGCCGACATTCTGTTGCCAAACAGATCCTTGCTCTTGTGTATCAGAGACTCAAACCCTCCCGTTCTCTTGCGATTCATATTCCTCCAGAGTGGATCCGTAGCTCGTCGATCCGTGGTCACCCCTCACTCAACTTACTCACGAATGCAAAATTGAACAGTTTAGCCTGCGCGCACGCACAGCCAGCACCCTGAAGAACGTTTAATACGATGAAGCTCCAAGATCCCACGATCGAGTTCCGAGGCTCGTGTGGCGATTTGTGCGCAAAGTCCACTGCCGATCACCGGTGGTACAGGGTACAGGGTATCACCAGAGCTCTCGACTCTGTCATGTGCTGCAGGAAACGCTCAGCCGGTCACAATATGATAAATATGGATCTGTATACTCGGGTGGTCAAGGACCTGAACGCAAATCCGGACAGTTCGCTCGATTGGTTGCCCGATTATATAGGAAACCTGAACGCTCCTGCGGACAAGGGGTCAGCGTTCAAGGAGGCACTGTTGCGAATGTTCAGGTCCAACGCCCTGACTCTAGAAGCGTGCAGACGTCTGTGGAACAAGAGCCGCTTGTCCACCAGTATAGGAGTAGCGGTAGACGCGCAGTGCAAGGACGTGTTCAACGGAAAGAAGCAGATACACGGCGTAGGTCCTGTGTCCCGCCTCGTTCTCACGCAGCTTGCGGCTCTGCGCTTGACTCCCATATGCGCGGGAATCAAGGTGGCTGGGATCCCGAGACCCGATAAGGTCGGTGTGCCTTACACCTACCACAACGGCTGTACGCGAGGCTGCACGGCCATCCGCGACACGTGGGGCTTTTACACCGAGGTGGACCTGGTGGCCCACGACACCGTCAGGGGTAACATTGCGCTGATGGAGCTCAAGACCCGCAATAACGACATTATGGATAAGGCGACCTTGTGGCGATACAACACGCAGCTATGGCTGACGTGGGTGATGTTCTCGCTCACATACCCGAGCATGGCAGAGCGGACGGCCGCGTACCTGGTGATAATTAGACCAGGGACCAACCAGGTCACCGTGAGGAGTTGTTTAAGGCCCACGATTTCTAAGAGTCTACGCAGTAAATTCCCTTGGCTGAATTGTTTCTGTTCCCAGGTGCTTAACTGTCTGGCTCCAATGTGCGTGAACATGCGAGTCGAAACCCAGCCGGTTTTTACATCGAGCACATGGCGGTTAGACCCCAACGACTTGTGTTACAGGAACATGCTCTTCAACCAGGAGAAGATAAAGACCAAGATGCAGCAGAGGGTGCGACAGCCGGCGGGAAGTCGTCCCTTTGTCGATCCCGAAGAAGAGGATCGTTGCAACAATAGCGCTGACTCCCTCACCCCCGCGATTTGACCTCGGCCCGTTTCCCGCACGCACGGGTCCATGGAACCTCGACCCAATTCAGCTCAGGGGCATTTGAGAGGCGGGGCCTGTCCTTGTGTGTGGGTGATGCTGACCCCCTATATATGTATATATATATAGATGCCGTACCTCTCACAGT
The DNA here is from genome assembly GCA_038501795.1 of Pseudopleuronectes americanus. Lineage (NCBI taxonomy): Eukaryota > Metazoa > Chordata > Actinopteri > Pleuronectiformes > Pleuronectidae > Pseudopleuronectes > Pseudopleuronectes americanus. The sequence goes on from JBAMIH010000281.1 coordinate 5,602, forward strand.
TGTCTACATTGATCTACACCACACACAATGGGGTTGAAACACCAAGCTTTCCACGCAATGCTCGCAAACCCTCACCTGGCGCCGTTCGAAATCATAGACAGGCCGTGCCAACGACAGGACTGGACCCTGCTAGACCACCTCATGGTAATCCACAAAGTCAAGGAGACTGACTACATTGAGGGGGATTCGCAAGGGTCCATACTGAACATGGCCAGAACGCTGGCGTGTTGCTACGTCACGGAGAACGCAGGCAGTCGGTGTGTTGTGCTCGTAAAGGACGGCGCGGTGGCTCCAAAGCCTGCTGTCAGGGAGACGCGATCAAAGCGACCCCCCGTGCCGCACATTGAGTTCTGTAGGCGTAATCTGCCCGCCATAGAATACACCATGATGAAGCTCTTGGCCGACATGGGAATGGCAAACACGTTGTTTCTCGTGACCGGTGCAAAAGGACGCTCCACAGAGGACACGCTGCTCCTGGAGGGGTCCTCGGTCGATAACGTAGTGTCCTTCCACGAGAAGTACCGCGAGTACCGGGACGGTCAAGATGACGGCGTGTTTGTAAACACAATAGAAGATCTGATGCCTCTTGAGTGTGAGCTGTCCGACGTGGACCCGAGTTACGTTGAAGTTGACGGCTCGATAGACAGACCCGCGGGACTCGACGGTGTCTTCGTTGCGACTTTCGCACACCCTGAGACTGGCCAAGTGTCTGTCCTACGGGACGCGTGCTTACAATGTGCAAGTACCGAGGCTGACACGCTGCTGGTGGAGTTGGCGAATATTCTGGTAGGCAGTGTGGTCGTGTGCACCGGAGACTCTGACCTCGTTGCGGTGCTGACGGCTTGCGGTCGCGATGGGATTACTTTGAGGATGGACAACAGGAGCTACCGCGAGGGTCGAGACATGCACGCGTCTTCCTTCGGGGAGCTGCTGTTTGCACGCGGAAAACAGCAGCTCCCCATCGTCGCGCTGTCGTCGAGCAAAGATAGATTCCGAGAGCTGTGCGACGTCGCCGCGGAAGACGAACACCTACTGCGTGCGGCTCGAGAGCATCACGCTGCGTTCGAGGCCACCCTGGAAGACGAGGAGCAGGTGGTGGCTGTAGCTAGGTACCTGTACCTAGGCGGGATCAGAGGCTCTCTCTACAGTGTGTTCCTGTCTAGGGTTTTCAACGCCAGCGTCCGAACCCACGGATTGGATGCACTGAAGCGATCCATAGGCTTTCCCAGCGCAAACACGGCCCGTTTCATTTTCGAAACGGTTTACCCCGCATCCGAGAGTTCGCTCTCTGAGCCCGATGAGAAAAATCCCCCCTCAGCTGGGAAGAAGAGAAAGGCTTTGTGTCTGGATCACGAGCCCGAACTCGGACTAGAAGATGGCGTGTGTAACGTGGTACCGAGCAAGGAACAAGGAAAACTCCTGCTTGGCATAAGACGGTTGAGTAAGGCGTACATGAACGGACTTGTACCGAGGGGAAGCCACGGGCGTTTTTTGAGGTTGAACGGAGCGGGGAGACATTTTTTCGTGCGCATGAAAGGACTCCAAGACCCTGCGGTTCGAATGGAAAGGTTGGTTTTCATGGCGCTGTGTGGGACCGATTATAACTTAGTGCCCAGGGGACTGGGTATCAAGAGGTTGATGACCGGTGTAGTGACCAACCACAAGGCCTTTTCAAAGTGGTGCCAAGAGCTGAAGAGTCTCCTCTGGGGCAGCGACATCGGTGACTGTGGTTACCACAGCATGGGCATGAGACTTGCCTGCTTCACAAAAGTACCACCGAAGATCAGATCCGATCACTGGACCGGGGCGAATTGCGGACTAATGTTCAAGACCATGAAATACGTCTGCGAATTGTGGAACATGAAGAAGCCGAGACCCGGACCCGAGTACGGGTTTTCTGTGCACGACGGCAAAGTCAGCTTCGACTGCGACAACTCTCTGCTTGTCGACGCTGACGATTAATAGTGGGGCCCAATGGACGCCTCGTGGGCGCGTCCAATCTGTATAACGTGTGTTGTGTTGAATAATAAACTCTATAACGTGTGTAGATGTCTGTGCGAGTGATTTCTGTTCCACAATGCTCACTTCGAAGTCGTGAAATTCCAAATGGTTTCTGTGAATTCACGAACGTGGTCGCGTATCCCCATAGATAACAGATCTTAGAGCGTGGATCCATTCAAATGGATCTTCCAAAGGATGGGAACACATACACACACACACACAAACACACAGACACACACACAAGTATTATGGTTAGAGCACTCAAAAACAACTATCGAATAAACCCAACAATAAACTTCTGAGTTCTGTTTACTATTGATGATGTTGTAGTTTCCAATGCATCAAATTGTCTGAGTGAACATCCAGATATAAATTTAAATGTAAGAGTAAACGGAGGCAAGTAGCGCCTGACGTCGTCGACGTAACGTCTGACGTCATGACGTAAGGTAGCTCAGGTTGGGGTTTCAAAACATTCAAGATGGCTACCCTGATGCGAGAGAGGGGAGTAGAGTGAAACTGCTTAAAAGCTGTATACAGTTGACCCAGGGACAACACGGAGCTGTCGTTACGATGGACCTCTCTATAGAGCCATCTTGGTTTGAGGAAAGGGCGTATGCAACATCAAGCCATTTCGCTGCACTCCGGTACTGCGTGAAAAAAGCAACGAGGGGCAATTGGGCTCTATTGAACACAGAATGGGATCCCTTCATAACATGGTTGGGTTGCCGATGGTGGGGTGCGGTCTCTGCACGTGATATTGAAGCTTTCCTGGCTAGACCCGAGATTGCCGTTGGAGCTACTGTCATCGCGCACTACTTTGGCCCCGACGACGGGGCGTGTTCACTTATGGTGAAGACTGCAGAGGATGTCACTCTCACATTTAAGGCAGTCGTTGAAGACGGCAGTTTCAGCTGCACAGAGTACCTGGATTCGGAGTATTTAGAAGGCGCAACAATGATACAACAGCTGCTTGGTAGCATCAGAAAGGAGATAGGAGTGGCGTGCCTCATGGATAAACCAAACGAGATACGTACCGATCCAAGACAGTTTACTGTAACTCGTGTAGTTGAGGAGATGCGCGACATGATAAAGACATTTAAAGTTGGCTGGTGGGGAGCTTTCAAGGGTTTGTCGATCAGGGACGAAGACGAAGCGATCGACGATTTGAATAAAGTGACATGTCACGACGGGACTCCAGCGGCGCTGCTGTGTTTTATGGACAACCGTACGGAAGGCTACCTTTTCCACGTTGTTTCAGGGCGAGACACTGCACACTCAGTGTTGTTTAATGGTTCAGGCTACATACTGGTGGGACCGTCTCGTCCTGAAGAACAGTTTTTTCGCACAATCAGAGATTTGCTGAACTACATGGTCACAGTCAAAAAAGTAACCTTTGTGGCTAGACCATTCCCTACCCTGGGAGAATGGTGCAGGGGCAGGATATTAACCATGGAGGACGAGGACAACCTGAAGATGGACATCCCACCTGGTCTCCGAGAATTCTTACAAGAGGGTCGCGACTTTATGGCTCAGAAAAGGAGGCCTCGATTGCCAACGGTCAGTGAGTGATCTCTGGTCCACAATGCTCACAGGCGAAGTGGTGAAATCCCACCTGGTCTCTGTGAATTCACGAGCGGGGTCGCGTATTCAATACAGAATCAGAAGTTGTAACCAAAAAATAAATAGCCAAATGTGATAACTTTTTCTATCTGTTGTTAATTTATTTTAACCGTTTGTAGCTATATTTCTGTAAGTTTCTTTTATCCTTTTCTTTTTTATGATGTTGCATAATTTTAACTGTTGTCTTTAATTTGAAACTTTGTATTACAAGGTCTGCGCCTGTTCTAAATCTGCCTGTTTGGAATGTTCTGTCCTGTGTTGATGCTCTGGGGATACTTCAGAATTATTCATTGTCATTAGTGACTTTTCCTCAAACAGTTCTAGAGTGCACTGTCACATTTTACTGTTGGCTTGCTGGACATTGCATTTTTTTGGGGGGACGAGCGATCGTCCAGCTGCTAAGATTGTCCAGCTGTCAGGATCCTCCAGCTGTTAGGATTGTCCAGCTATAAGAATCATCCAACTGCTAGGATTGTCCAGCTGTTAGGATTGTCCAGCTGTTTGGATCCTCCAACTGTTACCCTGAGTTGGAAATGTCCAACTGCAACCGTTACTCTGCGTGAGGCTCTTATAAGTGAGGAGCAGTGTCTCGCCTCACTTATAAGAGTACCCTCCTGGTTTATCTGCAATGAAGATTTTTATGGTCAATGTGTTTCATAACATGAAACTGAATTAGCTTTATTACTGTTCAAGTGTCTAACTTATATTACACAGATGTTAGTATAGTTTGATTACTCACTTGAAATTACAGATTTTACATGACATTGTATCATTTTATATTATTTTACTTTTGATATTCTTTTTATTATTTGTCCTCTTTCTGACGCACCATGCTTTTTGAAACGAATAAACATATTATATATATGACTTTTCCAATCGGTTATTTTACAGGGTTAGGGTACAGAGTTCAGAATGTTGTTGAGGACATTGGTGTTGAAACGAGCCAGAGGTGAAGCTCTGAACACTCACACAAACACACACCTATGGTCCGTTGCCAGTGAAAGACAGTGTTCATGTCCACAACACTCGCCTGCTCGAATCATATAAGAAAGTGAAGCAAACACAACAAGTGCGTTCACACTCTGCTGAGAGCAGCTTTTGGATCTCTGGTCCACAATGCTCACAGGCGAAGTGGTGAAATCCCACCTGGTCTCTGTGAATTCACGAGCGGGGTCGCGTATTCAATACAGAATCAGAAGTTGTAACCAAAAAATAAATAGCCAAATGTGATAACTTTTTCTATCTGTTGTTAATTTAATTGTAACCGTTTGTAGCTATATTTCTGTAAGTTTCTTTTATCCTTTTCTTTTTTATGATGTTGCATAATTTTAACTGTTGTCTTTAATTTGAAACTTTGTATTACAAGGTCTGCGCCTGTTCTAAATCTGCTTGTTTGGAATGTTCTGTCCTGTGTTGATGCTCTGGGGATACTTCAGAATTATTCATTGTCATTAGTGACTTTTCCTCAAACAGTTCTACAGTGCACTGTCACATTTTACTGTTGGCTTGCTGGACGTTGCATTTTTTGCGGGGGACGAGCGATCGTCCAGCTGCTAAGATTGTCCAGCTGTCAGGATCCTCCAGCTGTTAGGATTGTCCAGCTGTAAGAATCATCCAAATGCTGGGATTGTCCAGCTGTCAGGATCCTCCAGCTGTTAGGATTGTCCAGCTATAAGAATCATCCAACTGCTAGGATTGTCCAGCTGTTAGGATTGTCCAGCTGTAAGAATCATCCAACTGCTAGGATTGTCCAGCTGTTAGGATTGTCCAGCTGTTTGGATCCTCCAACTGTTACCCTGAGTTGGAAATGTCCACCTGCAACCGTGACTCTGCGTGAGGCTCTTATAAGTGAGGAGCAGTGTCTCGCCTCACTTATAAGAGTGCCCTCCTGGTTTATCTGCAATGAAGATTTTTATGGTCAATGTGTTTCATAACATGAAACTGAATTAGCTTTATTACTGTTCAAGTGTCTAACTTATATTACACAGATGTTAGTATAGTTTGATTACTCACTTGAAATTACAGATTTTACATGACATTGTATCATTTTATATTATTTTACTTTTAATATTCTTTTTATTATTTGTCCTCTTTCTGACGCACCATGCTTTTTGAAACAAATAAACATATTATATATATATGACTTTTTCAATCGGTTATTTTACAGGGTTAGGGTACAGAGTTCAGAATGATGTTGAGGACATTGGTGTTGAAACGAGACAGAGGTGAAGCTCTGAACACTCACACAAACACACACCTATGGTCCGTTGCCAGTGAAAGACAGTGTTCATGTCCACAACACTCGCCTGCTCGAATCATATAAGAAAGTGAAGCAAACACAACAAGTGCGTTCACACATTACACATTGCTTGATTCTCATCATCATGATTTTCTTTTGCCAATAGGTCCTGAATATCACTAAGCAAAGGCCTCAGGGTCAAAACAATTCAAGCATAGCACACACACACACACACACACACACACACACACACACACACACACACACAAACAGTGGGTATCCTGGGATAGAACCACTATTAGCGCCTGACACCTGGAAAACCGGGAAACGTTTCAGCAGGAACACAGATGTGCTGGAGTGTTTAGGGACGAGCATGAACCAAGCTATAAAACTCCTCTAAACACGAGTCTGGCTCACCTCCGCTCGGCTTAGAAAGGAGAAGGACTGTCTCCATCATGTCGTACTATGAGGTAAGGCTATCAAACTTTTATCTTAACACACAAATCTGTGTTTAGGATGCAATTTGTCCACCCATCCCTTCCTTCCCTTTGTTACCTCAATCCTCATCATCCATCTTTCTGCCTCCAGCAAATCTTTTTCGACGATGACTTCAATGACACAGGCTCAGGTTCTGGTTTTGGCTCTGGAGAGCTCGTTGTGGATCTGGACGGGCCCTGCGAGGTGGAACACCTGATGACCACTGATCTTCAGCGGGTCTTCCTGCCCGTGGTCTACGCTCTGATCTTCATCCTGGGCATCACTGGAAACGGCCTGGTGGTCGTCGTGCTGGGCTGCCAACGCAGGTGAGAGGATGGGTGGAGGGTTGGTGGGCGATGACTTTTGACTTCTGTGAATTTCTTGGTATCATTTTTGGCCTTGAAAGGTGGGGAATGGACTGACGGATTTTCGCCCTTGTGTTTTATACACAGGTCAAAATGCAGCCTCGCAGACCGGTATCGCCTCCACCTCTCAGCCGCAGACCTCCTGTTTATTCTGGTGCTGCCGTTCTGGGCCGTGGAATCAGCCCTGGCTGACTGGCGCTTCGGGGAGGCCACCTGCATCGGCGTGCATGTCATTTACACAGTCAACCTGTACGGCAGCGTGCTCATCCTGGCGTTCATCAGCCTGGACCGCTACATGGCAGTCGTCCACGCCACAGACACCAACACTCCTCGACTGAGGCAGCTGCTGGCTCACAGACTGGTGTTTGTAGGTGAGTGTCCTATTTGTTTTACACATCGTATCTTACATCGCCTCCTCTTGTGTCTTCTCATCCCACAGTCCCTCATGCATTTTCATATCTTCCTCCCTCAGGTGCCTGGTTGCCCGCTTGCCTGCTAGCAATACCGGACTTGATTTTTACCAGGAATCAGGAGGGAGGAGAGGGGGGCACTCTGTGCCAGCGCTTCTACCCAGTAGACAACGCTCCTCTCTGGGTTGCGGTGTTCCACCTCCAGCTGGTCCTAGTCGGCCTGATTATCCCTGGCCTGGTCCTGCTGGTGTGCTACTGCGTCATCGTCACCAGGCTGACCCGGGGGCCGCTGGGGGGGCCAGAGGCAGAAGCGACGAGCGGTGAGGACCACCGTCGCATTGGTGCTCTGCTTCTTTGTGTGTTGGCTGCCCTACGGAGCGGGCATCTCTGTGGACGCTCTGCTCCGCCTGGAGGTCCTGCCACGCAGCTGCAGGCTGGAGGCTGTTCTCGGCGTGTGGTTGGCAGTGGCTGAGCCCATGGCCTTCGCACACTGCTGCCTGAACCCACTGCTTTACGCTTTCCTGGGGGCCGGCTTCAAGAGTTCAGCCCACCAGGCCCTCACGCTGAGCCGCGCGTCCAGTTTGAAGATTTTTACCACGAAGAAGACCTGAGGCCTCTACGACCACTGAATCGGAGTCATCCAGTTTACATTCCAACTAGTGTTGATTTGTGCTGTGGAGTGTGTGTGTGTGTGTGTGTGTGTGTGTGTGTGTGTGTGTGTGTGTGTGTGTGTGTGTGTGTGTGTGTGTGTGTGTGTGTGTGTGTGGGCATGAGAAAGTTTACACAAAGCATCTGAGAAAGTAAGATGCATACAGATGCTGGCTCATGACTCGCCCTCTCCCTCATCGTGAACTTAGATGCTCCATACCTTGGAACATCACATAGAGTTTGTTGGGTGACAATAGTGTTCACAAGAGGGGTATCACTGTGTCCATGATATCTCCTTTGTCAATAAAACAACATCAGAAGTGTTTGTGTGGTTTCACGTTCTTTATTATACACATCATTACAGCAAAGGACATTCACCCGTAGTAATCACGCCAATCCCTCAAGGGCATAGGATTATGCAACATGAACCCCAAGTGTGCCCTCCTGAGCAACACATCATTACCCACCTTAGTGAGGTTGCCGAGACATTCGAGTTGATCACATTCCTCCGTGTTGTCCCGCGATCCCTGTCTGAGTGTGCCGTAAATGGCCGAGAGCGTAGATCCATAGATTAGGGTGAGGGACATACGTCCGGTTATTTCGCCAATCTCTGAGGGGCTCTCGATCAGTAGTTTCACGTAGGGCATCTTCTCGTCCACTATGGCGATGTTGTCAGCAAACTGGCTCATGGTCTGGTACAGCGATGTGGTGTACTTGAGTAACCCAAATGGGATCACAATGTCTCCCCTACACTGTCTAGGAGGAAAAGACGCACAGTCTAGTTCTTGAAAGGGTCGGTGGGTGGCCATTTCCCGAGTGATGTGGTTCAGAATGGCAAGGTTGTCGAGGGAGGCTGATCGCAAGAGAGCTAGGATGTTTCTGAGCGCATCGCAGTCCTTATCAGCGCAGGATTCTCGGGAAGGTATGCACACGTAGCTGTCAGCGCACTGTGGGAACGAGAACACGGGATGTCCGCTGGGTCCTTTCGTTACTCTGGCTATGCCAGTCTCTGAACACGTGTCGCATGTGAACGCGAACGCCTCTCTGGCAGTAGCGACAAGGACATCGAAAGCTCCTATCGCGCTGTCCGAGGTCCATAGGCTGTTTGACATCATGAATCTCAACACGTTCAAGAGAGCTAGCCTGTTTTCGTCTTCGTGCATGGCTAGGGTGCGGCTGAAAGGTTCCGTGTCAGTGCCCGCTATCTTGATAGAGTGTCCGCGGTTGATCCCCTCGACCTGCCACTTGGAGGAAAGCGAAAAAGGATCGTTTGTCAGGACCCTGTTCTTGTTGCTGTCGAGTACGGTGAACTTGACCGGTATTTTTTCCGAGGTGCCTTGCTTGTATGCGGTAACGCTCACGTTGTCAACGGTGAACAGATTGCTGCAGTCTCCAAAGGGTATGATACCCTGCAGGTCCAGTTTGACAGTCGCGGGCTGATGGGGCTGACAGGTCTTGCTCATCTTGTGGGAGAACAGGTACTCCCTCTGACTGAAAGACATAACAAGTGTTTGGTGGACTGGAGAGGTGGGGTTCAGGATGACATACGAATCGTATATATGTGGCGATTTCCCATGTTTTCGTGGCCGTGAGCAAGATGATTCAAGACAGCCACCGTCTTTCGTTGATACACCGTCCTATCTTCCTCTTCTTGTCTTGACCGTAGACGCACTTGATAAGGCCTTGGCCCGGGACATTGTTGGCGAACAGGTCCCTGTAGAAGTTCTTACATCCTGTGCAATGATAAGTGACCTCCATGCAGTCAGCGAGAGACCGTTTCCTCTTGCCGAGCTTTGCTCGGATGGGTCTGAGCCACTTCTTCTCCCGGAAGGTCTCGATCCACGTTCGCATGAGGTTCGAGTCGGCGCAGGAGAAAGGCATGATGCAAAGGACGGACTCGGGGTACATGGCACCCGCTGAGCTGAACGCATCGGGTGTGTGTGTGTGCAACATGAGTATCGTCTGATACAGAAGACCGGCCAGGTCGACTAGAGTCCTCTCACGCAGCTCGCTTCTCACTATGGACAGTCTGCCCGTTGAGGAGAGGATCCCCGCGTCCGTCAGCACGACACTCGGTACCGAAAGCGTGATGAACGTGTTCGACGAGAGGGAGCTGAAGTCTCTCAAGGACACTACGCCTTCGGATATGGCTTCCGCGAGCCCTTTACCGAGCCGAGCGCTCAGGTTTCTGTAGACATCACGGGGCCGTAGGGACATGTCTTCGGTGATAACCTTGAGACAGGCCTCAAGTTTCTCACCCGGGAGACGAGTCAAAGTCTCCCTGTTCATCTTTAGGCACTCCATCTCCCGAACCCCGAGGGCCGGTATCATGTGCTCGGGACAGTTGTTCATTATCGCGTTGAAAACCGCGGTAGCCCTCTTCAACCTATCTCTGACAGAGGCGATGGATGTGAGCAGGTGCTCTTTGCAGTCTTCCAGGCTGTGGGTGCCCAAAGCAGAGCTGTACATGTAGCGGGGCAAGCAGTAGTCTACGATACAGTGAGCCACGAGCTTCCCGGATCGGTTGACCAAGGTGCTGTCCGCGTGGTGGGCTATCAGCACCCTAGAGTTTGCGAAACATTTGTTGACGGTCTGGTAGGGATGGGAGATGAGCTCCCCTGTACGAGACGAGGATGCGATCTTCTGGGTTTCGTGTCGGCCTCGGTCTGCGGTTTCGCTATTCCTCTCGTGGACGTTACCGGACGCAGAGTGTTTCGATTCACACATGAGCGAGCCTCCAAACATGGCCGTGATACACCCCGTGTTGGCTTGCAGGTTCAACGGGTATCTGTAGAACGCGGCTTCGCAAGGGTTACACTTGTGATACTCGTTGCACTCTACGGGCCTGACGGAGAGTCCTGTGATCTGCTGCAGCCACGTTTTCACAATTTCCACGTAGGTTGTTTTGACACTGGCATTGCTTACTTTCAAGCGCTGGAGCGTTTGTTTGCTAAAGTGCTTGTTCTTTGAGGATTTGATGAGACTGCTCCAAGGAAAGAGCCCCGCTCCGAGTTTGGACGCGATGAGTTCAGACGCTTTGCAAGCCAGCAGGTCTCTGAGGATGGCTTGTTTGCACGAGAACATGTGATTCATGCAGTATTTCCCGTCCTTGTACAGTGTTCTCACCGTCAGCGCGTCCACCGCGCCAGCCCCGTTGCATCGAACGGAGCAGAGTTTTGTAGAGACTGCAGAAAATCCAGAATCCAGTTGCAACGTTTTCACGTCCTCCACTCCGTATGCCGTGAGAAAGGAGCTGGCTTGATCGAGGTCTAACCACCGACCGAGATCATCCAGGACGGGTTCACGCCTCATGTACAATATTACATCTCCGGGCTTGAGCCGGTGCCATGGCGAGGTGGAGAAGCACGAGATCTGGTCCGTTTCTATCTTGATACAGTCTCCCCTCATGACGCACGCGATGAAAGTGTCTGTGACCGCAGAATCGCAAGGGGAACGCATGCTTTTGAAAGCAGAGAGTCCCCTGACTTTGACTGAGACTGAAGCGAGATCACCTAGGTCGTCTAAGGTGTGCGTGAGAGCCACGTAGGTTTTCTTGGCTACGTGGCAGTAGACGGAACAACTGTTTTCATATTCGAGCTTGACTCTCCTGTCTCTGACAAAGGCCCCGGTGACGTCGCTCGGCTCTGCGCATCCCTGGACTGCGGCCACGTACACAGGGTATCCTTCTTTGGTGAATGTCCCACGGGGGTCTCTGACTACCTTTTGGGGTATGTTACCGCTGCCGATCACGTACATCCTCTGGAGAGTGTCCTCCACCAAGGCCGTGTGTACGTAGTCCAGAAAGGCAGGCACCTGCGCGCCAGCGCGCTTAAATTTGTCAGCCGTAGCCTTCCGAGCTTTGCGGGCGAAGTTCTCGAGGAGGTCATTTTCATCCTCCGGGCTGGACGCGTCTCTACTGTCGCCAGGCACTTCGCTCTCAGGAAGGTCCTCGGGTCCGTATCCGGCCGCTACCATAACGCTGTCAGTGTCACCGTAGACCACCGGGCAGCGGTGCTGGTAAAAGGTGGCCACGCAGCTGTTAACCACGGAGATCTGTTGCCTACCGTGGCCAGATATCAGAGGTCCGCAGGGGTGAGGAGCCGTTCCGTAGAAGGAGTTGGCCAACACTTTACACTCCCCTTCCTGCATCTTGTAGTACACCCGCTCGACCTCGCCGACGTGGGGGTCCTTGAGTTTCCTCTTGTACTCTGCTCTCCGGTTAAGGTAGTACTCGACTGACGAGGAGAATATGGCCGGGGCACGGACAAAGCCGCCTTGGGTCTGGTCGTACTTGAGAACGAGCGTTGCGTACTCAAACCCCTCGGCTTCCCAGTTGTAACACACCCAGCCTGACAGATCGTGGGGAAAATCCACGGGAGGCCAGGGGATGGTGGTCTCAGGCGAGATGTTGAGCGCACACATGATGGACGGGTACATACTGGAGAAGTCGAACGACAGCTCCAGTCCCATGCCAGGTCCAGAGTAGTGCAGACCAGTGAGCGGATCGCACACCGCCCCCCCCTTCCATTTCTCTCCATCGGAGTCCATCTTGGGAGTCCATCGCTTGCGGCTGTCCAGGTCCATACCCACGGGCCCCGCCTTGACTCTGAGAGTATCGAGTGTGAATTTGAGCTGAGGGATCTGAACCGAGTGAATACTCTGCACAAATCCACCAAAGTTATCCCCCCTTCCGTGTACAACGACGTCTATATTGAGAGTCGTCCTACATCGATGGAACAGAGCTGATACAGGGTTGAGGACTTTAGCCAGCCTCGCGCACAGCTGCGAGTCGACCAAGTTGTAGAGAAGCACCGCAAACAGACTCTTCCCTCCCATTTCGATCATCTCGTCCATCTTAGAGTAACCCACGTTTGCCAGCTTGCAAAGCTTTCTTGGATCCTTGGGGGGCTTTCCGTGCAGTGCCCTCACCTTGGCAATGACAAAGGGTGCGACGTCGTTCAACTTCCTGCTGGTGCACGCAAATTTGATATCTCTGGTTCCTGTCATCCTGTACAGGTCTATGATATTCATACCACAACTGTTCATCTTGAAATGACCCAACTTAGCCTTTTCTTTGTTGAACTTGTCAATGTTCGTCGATGCCATTAGGAGCTGGTACTCCGTCAAGGGTCCGTCCAGCAACGAACCTAAGCTCTTGAGCATCTCCTTGAACATATTCAGGTAACGTACGTTTTCAAACTGGAACGAAGGTACCACATCCTTGGCCAGAGCCCTGGTCACAAAGAGACCGTGCCAAGCTCGCAATAACGAGGAACATCGTCTCTGGGTAGCGACATCGAGGCACTTGGTGTACTTCGATTCAGAGTAGAAATGTACACGCTGCTCGATTACCCTCACGTCAAACTCCGCGTTGAACACGTACAGGAGTTCTATGCCGTATTGGTACAGCAGCTTGAGCATGTTTTCCAGTAGCGCAAGTTCACTGGAACACGGATAAAACAAAATCCTCTTAGGGTCATCTATGCCGGCACCCCGGGCCATCTCGTGGTCCGCCTCTGGGTTACGGTTGTGTGCTTTACGTTTGTTATAGAGAACTATCAGCTTCTTCCTGTGGTGAGAGGGCAAGGACTTGGGTACATGGGAGTTTAGGATCACGACAGAGACGCAGGTGATCTCATGTTGCTGACCTGGCATGTCAGCAGCAAGAGCGGGAATTGAGACGTGGGGTGTACCCTGTTTGGGCAATCGTTCCCTACCGGTGTTTAGTGCGTGAACTAGCTTGGTCCTGTAGTCTGTCATATCCGAGACCATACGCTCAGTACAGTAGGGGAACTTGTAGGCGAAAGACTCACATCGTAGGCTCTTGTCCTGGTACGATTGATCAAACACCGTTTCGATATCCAAACAAGCTGCCCTGTAAAAGTGGGGCATGTGTTGACCGTCAAAGAGCTTAGCCTCAGCCTCACATCTCTCCTGGTCATAGACGAGTTCGGAAATCGATATTGTCTGGTTCAACTTTTTCGCAGGTATGAAATACACCCTACCAAACATAACATTAGAGCATAAAGCAGGCGTGTTACCATCTCGAGAAATATAGTAGCCCTTGTCCGGGCAGAAGTCTCCGAATGTCAGCGCGCCCCTTACAGTCGCCATGTACCTTTTGGCCAAGCTTATACGCTTAAGCGGGAAAACCTGAGCATTTACTGTTCGCTTAATGTCATCGTGTAGAACGTGGATCCGCACTGGCTCAGCGCCAAAGTGTTTAGACCAAGTTTCCCGTACCAGGTCCCATGTCTCTGTTTCACCATCCTGATCCCTGACTAGGTCTAGGTCATAACCTACAACAGGAGATATACCAGTAACTTTCAGGTGTACCGTACTGTAATCTCGAGCCTGCACTACCAACCCTCTACACAGGAGTGCCTCTTCCTCTCTGTGAAACATAACAGATTTGATCATCACCCCGACCTGGTCAGGTTCGATTTCAGGGTCGATAGCCCTTTGCTCGGGATAAATGTCAGGAAAAAGGTCCACGAACGGCACTGCTTTGTTCATGATTTGAGATCAGTTATTTTTCTTCAAGCAACCTAAAGACTACTTGTCTAGCGAATATAGCCCTCTGGAGCTGTATCATGCTCTTATTCAATTGAGGTTGTATCGGGTGATAGTAGGCTGAATGTGATTTGGACCCAGTTTATGTAACTTCGAATACTGGCATTTTTTTGTCAGGATCCTCGAGCTGTTAGGATTGTCCAGCTGTCAGGATCCTCTAACTGCTATGATTGTCCAGATGTCAGGATCCTCTAACTGCTATGATTGTCCAGCTGTCAGGATCCTCCAACTGCTATGATTGTCCAGATGTCAGGATCCTCGAGCTGTTAGGATTGTCCAGCTGTAAGAATCATCCAACTGCTATGATTGTCCAGCTCTCAGGATCCTCCAACTGTTACCCTGAGTTGGAAATGTCCAACTGCAACTGCGACTCTGCGTGAGGCTCTTATAAGTGAGGAGCAGTGTCTCGCCTCTGAAGGAGGACACAGCGCAGACCAGCTCTGTCCTGTCACCCATACCAGCCCTAACTCCCATGACAATGACAGCTAAGAATGTGTTCAACGAGTATATGTTGCCTCAAAGAGAGGCTAATACAGCTGCGGTGGGAAGGGTGAAGGTGCCTCCCAACAGGAGAGCGTTGTTCCTTGTGGTCGATAATGACACATTACACGACAAGCTGTCTGACGAGTTATCTTTCAGCGGCTTGTCATCAAACGAGAGAGCGACCTTTCAATTTCTCCTATACCTGACATACTGCTGCAAAGGCGAGGTCTTCCAAGTGACACTGGAGAATACCGATTTCCGTCTCATGTCGCCGCCTATCAGAGAGGATTTTTCTCACGGGCGCTTGTTTTGTTTCGTGCTTGACATGGCCAACGAGGACCCGTACGAAACAGCTCAGTCTGGCCCGGGTGCATCGGACATGGCCGAATGCATGTCTAGTAGCCAGCTGATACCTTTCGCGGACGTGAGTATCGATATGGACGTATTCAGACAGGAACACGGACATGAACCAGAGGAAGTATCGTCCCCTGGAGCAGCCTCTGCCGAAGAGACCGAACTACTGGACGAGGCGTTCAATGCGTTCATGAGACTGCAATTGGTTAGAAACAGAGCATCCTCACTCAACAATGCTATGATAGTCATGAGAGATCGCAAGGAAGAACTGAGCTCCATGTTCAACTGGGTGGATATCCGCAGCGACACGCTGAACTCCAACAATGTGGACAAGAAGAAGGTCAAGGAACTACAGGGTTCCTTGTACACACCAGCTCAGTCAGGGAGGCAGGTGGTCGTGCCCGAGCCTATCAATGCCTTAAATCTCAAATCTCTGGAGAACGCCATCGGTAGGATCACAGACAGCTCGAGCGACGGAGAAGGGAAGGCGTTGTTCCTATCGATCATGGCTAAACTCACGAGCACGCATTGGACGAGCCATACGGTTGTACAAACGAATTATAATGCGGCCATGCCACAGGATAGGAAATTTGTAGCAAAGTTGAAAGTGTTCACGACGGACATCAGCTGTTCATCGAGAAGCAGCGAAGTGGACATCAGAGGTCTTCTGGTCTTCCGGTACTCATTGGTAAACCTGATCGATAGGGACACCCCCGACCTTTTTGTGAAATCGCTGATACACAGACACGTGCCCGTGACGAATACACGTATAGATACAGTGTTGTCTGACATAAGGAGCAAACGCAGGACGAGAGCGCTTGCCACTCTGCTGACCAGCGGGCAGTGTTTGTGTAGGCGCAATGGGCACCGTGGAGCGTGCAGCGGAGAGTGTCAGACCGCGTACTCGTGTTTTTACAACTCATCTGAGTGTCACCCCTTCACCGCGAGCAAGGACGACCACAGCTACTACTTTGCACGCCTGTACCCTCATCTGGGTAAACTGGAGCGCCTGAGTACAGAAATGAAAGTCAAGTACGGAGGACTCATGCATTTCAACAGTATAGCAGATTTGGTCTTTAATATCCTAATCAGGCATAAGTTCAGCAACTCGCTGTACGACAGTTTGAATGACGTGATGGGCGTTAAAATTTTCAACTCAAGCCTGTCTCTCAGTCACAGTCTCGGCGACATCCACAGGTCATTGTACCTCGATCCTGGTTATCGGGATAGCTACAGCGAAGACCCCGGGGCCCTGTCTCCGTTGAAAGTGTACGACCACGCATTAGTGCGCTATCTGTTCAGCGACAGCCTGCAAGTGGGCAGGTTGTTTCAGGCGTCTACCACGTTCAATTACGTTATCACCAACACCGCTCCTAGGTACACGATCGAGCGTATTATGCTTTTTAACATCACTGGCCCCGGAGAAGGCAAGAGCTACGCAAACTACGTGTTGAACTACATGTTCAGGAAGGTAAGCGGTTGCATTGAGACGCTCACGTCGTTCACCCCGCAAGCTTTCAAGTACAAGCACAAGAGGGACGCCTGTGTGGTCATGATAGATGACGCGCACATAACCCACGAGAAGAACACAAAGTCAATAGACAAAGAGTCCAACGTAATCCCCAATACTTTCAAGAACCTCTTGGACACCAGCGTGTTGGAGAGCGATGTGGTGATGAGAGACGGGAGCAGCGGCCAGGTGAACACCGTCAAGTACCAGGCCGTGCACAACTGCGGCTTCGTGTGGAACACCAACACACTGGGGTTCGTGAGCGATGCGTGGGCAGACCGGTGTCTGATAATGGAGTCCGAATTCCCCGAGAGCTTGAATCGCACGCGTGGCACCAAGCAGATACAGGACACCGTGGATAGTCTCAAGATGGAGCGTATAGCTGCGGTGTGCTTGTACAGACAGAACCTGATCCAGTCTGCTACAATGGTCACAGATTCTGCGATTCTGCAGTTTAGTGCAAGGTTCGACAACGCCAGAGACACGTGTGTGGCTGCCCTATACGCTAGCCACATTGTGTGCGCGGGCGCCATCAGTCGGAGGGTTTCGTTCTGCATCAACCAGCTGGTGTTTGCAGAGGCCATGAAGTTGGCTTGCCACTTTGTGTTTGACATATGGATCCCTCCCTGGACCGAGATCCCGGACGTGAATGACTATCCCGAGTTGGAAGGTTACATGGAGCAGATGAACATCAACAGACTGATCGCTTTGAACGAGCTATCCTTCGGGCAGATCTGCCTGGAGACCAACGCTGTCAACAAGCTGTGCACGGCAGCTTGTCTCCCAGACATATGTCCCCGGGTCCTCGACACACAGGGTCGCTTTGCTTGCAAGGTGCTAGGTTACATCCTACGCCAGATCCATGAGCAGCACCTGAAGACCAGTTTGAAAAATGGACAGTTGTGCATCTCGGGTATAGATACAATGTTTTTCTCTGAGAATGAGATCAACGGTGGTACCGATGTTGCGCACCAAATGCTCACACTTTGCTCGACTTGCCAGGTCCCGGCGCGTAAGAACATCGCCAGGAAGAACTACAAGCTGTGCAGTTGCAGATACGCCGCGAACCAAAATGCTCCGCGCAGGAGAGGCAATTGTTCTAAGAAGATAGGCTCTGTCACAGTCCCCCTCGAAGCCGTTTACGATATGCTGGCCATATACGCACCAAAGTCTCACTCGGGCTTTTGGGATCAGCTGGGAGCCGCCATGGTCGCAGCTTACGAGAATGGTGATTTTGAAGAAGTCAATGCATTCGGGCAAGTGTCAAACGATGACAGCGAGCAACAGTCTACGCCCAGATTGAAATTCACCTTGGACTTTAACGCGGACCCGGTGCGCTCTGTGATACTGGACGCGACGGTTTCCATCGAGCCCTTGGTCGAAATCAAGTTCAACAAGTGCGTGTTGGACGGGGAAATGTTCCAATGCTCTGCACCCTTGTATTACGGGGCCGTTATCAGAAGAGCGCTGCGTCAGAATGCGCCAAAGGAGGCGTACGATGAAAGACATCTAACAGAATCCAAACGAGGTCCTCGATGCACCTTCCATGGACCTAGACTCAGCGTGTGCTCGAGTGCGTACTCTGGTGTATCAGTGGCAAACATAAGCTCGTTTTGCACCACACGGACAGTGTATCACCAGGACAAGATCTTCCTGAGACCCAACACCGGTAATCGCGGTCACATTGAGATAGAGGAGGATTGGGAGTGGAAGGATGCAGTGGACGTGTTTAGTCACGTACATGGTACCGACGTGTTCTCTGTGAAGACGTTGAAACGGGACTACGCTGCAACCATGATGGTAACGAAGGGGGAGATGACCAATGCGAGGTCCGACGAGTCGACAAAACTCAGAGCCATGCTGAGAACTCTGCGGAAGTCAGACGCACGTGGAGCACTCAATATGAGAAAAATTAGGCTTGACACGCAACAGTCTATGACTCCAAGAGGAGTACAAGGTAATCGTAAAAGGGCTCACTTCTCTACAGATGACAGACTGAGATTTAAAAACAAAACAAAAAACCACGCACGGCCAGTGACCCAGACCACGCGATACAACACTTTGAGCTCTGGTGTTTAGTGAGCTCTGGTGCATACGGTGTCGTGTCATCTTGAGTGTGATAGAGGGATACGTTGGTTCAGGTTCAGCTTCAACAAGCACAGATCGTCCACACCACGCACGGCCAGTAATCCAGACCATGCGATACAACACGTTGAGCTCCGGTGTTTAGTGAGCTCTGGTGTATACTTTGTCTCGTCATCTTGAGTGTGATAGAGGGATACGTTGGTTCAGGTTCAGTTTCAACAAGCACAGATCGTCCACACCACTGCCAGTGACCCCTGACACTGGGAATATTGATGTGTCTGTACACCGAAGATCGTCTCTATTCCATGAACCCGGATCAAACCTCCTCGATCTGATGAAGAATCGTCGGAAAATAACGCTCAAGTTTCCGCTTCTTTTGAATGGCAACATGTGTACCCTGATAGTTTGTGTTCATATGTGTTTTGAATAAAAAAAAAGCAGGTGTACATGGAACTTTGTTTTATTTAACACAGATGCATCGTACCTTCTCACACTGTTATGAATCACCACCAACACAACACAGACACAGTTAGCTTTTCAACATGTTTTAGTTTTAACAAGTATAACAGTCATGTCAATCCCGTTTTTGATATTATAACAAACTTATCGTGGTATGATGTTGGTATTGATACTCTCTGTGTCAGAATTGAGGACACCATCCACCGGGGAACTCAAGCACAAAACACGCACAGATTGTCCACACCACGCACGGCCAGTAACCCAGACCACGCGATACAACACTTTGAGCTCTGGTGTTTAGTGAGCTCTGGTGCATACTGTGTCGTGTCATCTTGAGTGTGATAGAGGGATACGTTGGTTCAGGTTCAGCTTCAACAAGCACAGATCGTCCACCCCACGCACGGCCAGTAACCCAGACCACGCGATACAACACGTTGAGCTCCGGTGTTTAGTGATCTCTGGTTGCATACTGTGTTGTGTCATCTTGAGTGTGATAGAGGGATACGTTGGCTCAGGTTCAGTTTCAACAAGCACAGATCGTCCACACCACTGCCAGTGACCGCTGAAAATGGGAATATTGATGTGTCTGTACACCGAAGATCGTCTCTATTCCATGAACCCGGATCAAACCTCCTCGATCCGATGAAGAATCGTCGGACAATAACGCTCAAGTTTCCGCTTCTTTTGAATGGCAACAGGTGTACCCTGATAGTTTGTGTTCATGTGTTTTGAATAAAAAAAAGCAGGTGTACATGGAACTTTGTTTTCTTTAACACAGATGCATCGTACCTTCTCACACTGTAATGAATCACCACCAACACAACACAGACACAGTTAGCTTTTCAACATGTTTTAATTTTTAACGTGTATAACAGTTATGTCAATCCCGTTTTTGGTATTATAACAAACTTATCGTGTGTCAGAGTTGAGGACACCATCCACCCGGGAACTCACTTAACTTGTTCCAGGAACCTAGCAATGACCACATGGGTCAGATTGTCCTCGATCGGCTCCCAAGGTGTTTGGCAATGTCAGTTACAAAAACAGTGTAGGTAGACATCGCGAAAGGTAGAATTGCGACCCGGTCCTAGTTTCCGCCACAGACGTAGCGGAAGACATGCGTGACCTGTTAGCGTTGTTGAAAGGAGCATGGTGGGAATATCTGAATGGTAGCTCACCGATGTCCCCGGATCACCTCGAGTTGATGGCGGATCTAGGGAGGGTAAGACATCGCAGGATCCCGTCCAGTGTGTCACGTCGACGAGCCCGAACGTCCTACGGAGTCCGGATGCTCGGAATAGGAGATCGAGGACGACGAGAATGGACATTTAGCTCGTCAGAACCGACATGCGTCATGTGTAAAATGAAGTTGATGACTTCATGTCTGAATTGTGTCCTATTTTTTGTATTTACCGCACCAGGATAGCGCAGCCGTAGCCTGACTAGCAGAATAGGAATAGGAATACACTCCTTTAGAATTCCTTGGAGTTGACACACTTTGGACGTATAGGCCTCTCATGTACGTTACATCGGTTGGCCGCCTCAGCCCATCGTAGAACGTAACGTTGGTGAAGGACGTCGCTGCCCATCCCAGACCGTGGCCTCTACGTTTTGCATGACACACTATGCATCCCTGAGACTCTAAAACTGTACTCCCATATGTGTTTGCACTTATTGGGTAAAGGCGCCTGTTGGTTCCGCGTTACGGGATAATCCCAGGTCGGGACAAAAACAGTAGAATCTCAACACATGACCGTAACAAAATAGAAACACTGAGTACATATTGTAGACAGAGTTTATTGCACACAAACACACAGACACGTTCCCTAGTTTGAAAAAAAACATAATAAAAAATATCCCAAATGTCACTGAGTTCTCTTTGTCACATCACTTCTCATACAGCGGACAGTCTTTTAGGAAGTTGGAGTTGACACACTTTGGACGTGTCTGCCTCTCACGTACGTGACATCGGTCGACAGCCTCAGCCCATCGTACAACGTACCTTGGTGAAGGACTTCGCTGCCCATCCTAGGCCGTAGCCTCTACACTTTGCAAGACACACTATGATACACTATGCATCTATGACTCTAAAACCTGTGTATTTCCAAGACGATGTGCTTTGCGAGGCCCCTCTGAGTGGTATCAAGAGGTGCATCTCTGAGACCCTAAAATTCTGCTCATTCCCAGGACGATGTGCTCACATATGTGTCTGCACTTATTGGGGGTAGATGCCTGGTAGTTCCGCGTTACGGGATAATCGAACATGTCCAAACCTGGGACATGACAGTAGAACCTCAACAACACTTGGCCGTAGAAACGCTGAGTACATATTGGTGAAAGGGTTTATTGCATACAAACATACAAACACGTTCCCTAGTTTGAAAAAAAACACAATAAAAAGATATTCCAACTGTCAATGTATATCGTTGACAAGCAACAACCCGTCACTTGAGGATGTTGAATGGTCATCAGACGTTGATTATGGTTGTCTGCGATTATGGCCTTCGTTCACATTTCTTGTCTTGAGTTATTTTTGTCTTGGCCCTGCTCACTCCTGTGCTCGGCTCGGTGGCGGATGATGCTCTGCTGCAAAGAGTACACGTCACTCGGGGTAGCAGTACAGACTCTTCACAGACCTGTCCACGTAGCATGCGATCATGGCTAATAGGGAGTTCATGTGGTGACAAGTCTCTACATTACCATGCTTCTAGTGTGACTTCAGAGTAGATGAGTATGTTAGCTGTCATTTGGGTCGACTAAGCATACTGATAATGTTCGTGGACATGAAACGAGTGTCCGGACTCGATTTACCAAGCTGTGTGTGCGACTATGCGTTGATTGTTGATAAAGAGGTGAAGCACGGCCCAGAAGAAATACACGGCAAGTGGGTAATACATTAGTATTACCCACTTTATGCCGTGTATTTCTTCGTCATTCTGGTGACCAAGTGTCAAATAAAGAGAAGCCAGTCTGGAGTTGGTTCATTGTCTTTATTACGTTCGCTGATTGACTTTTATTCACACAGATAGGACACCTGACGTGTCAGAGCCAGAGGGGATTCCGAGGGGAGCCTTCCACTATACAAGGTTCATTGACTACCAATTACACAGGTCTCTTGAGCCTCGCAGGTTGTCAGCCGACGTGAACGGGCTCAGGTTATCCGTGTCAGACACAAATTAGGATAAAGTTGGAATGTGACACACTATCTGCAGTTTGCGCAACAAGATACACGAAGTTGAGGTCCAGGTCTCTGTATGGGGCCACGCACTGGGCTGTGGTCATTGCAGAGGTGAGAATGTTACTTTCCCATCGCTGTCTCTTTGCAACAACGTAAGCATGTCACGCCAGTTGTAGTAGAAAGTGGGTTTGTAGCTGCCCACTGAACCTTGGAAGTTGACCAGGTAGCCGTGATACTCTATCCATACCTCCGAAGCACCGACATCGGGAGACAGTTTCACGTTGAAGTGATACACAGGCTCGCTGGGGTGAGACTCAAAGTGTAGGCTGTCCGAGCTGAGCATCTGCACGACGGCTGCTGATTGGTTGAATAGGAGACATAGGATGCAACAACACGGGTTGATCTGATGAACCTCTCCGTTTTTTACTCTGCTCATGACAAAGTGGTTGTAAGACTCAGGGGAAATTAGTGACGGCAGAGGTTTGGGGTTGTTCTGCACGTTTACCAGCAAACCCTTACACGAACGTCCGTTTGCGCACAAAGGCAGGTCCTGGTCGTTGAGCATGCTAATCAGCAGGGCTCTGTCGTACACATTGCGAACCAAAGCCCTGCCTGGTACAGCGCGCTCTGCTAGAGAGGCCATTAGAGGACGCGGGTTCTTGGCCAAAAGCTGCAACAGGGTCAGCACGGGAGTGCAACTGGGGCACATGGGGTTTCGGTTGCCCTCGGACACACACGTGCACACTTGCGGCGCGAAGCATTCGTGGAACAGTGGTCTGATATCCGACGCGGACAAGTGTCTACTCCGAGAGACTTTGGTGAAAACCTTAGACTTGATCAGGTCCCTGTAATCTGCAATTTTTTCATCGTCTACAGCGACCTTGGCGACATCTTCGGTTTCCAGGGAAGGACCGTTGGTCCACAAGGTACGGGTCTCACGTCGGAGGCTGCGATCTACGCTCCGAGCACATTGGGGACACCTAGCTCCTGGAGTTTGATGATCCGCGGAGCATCTAGAACACATCCATACGCAGCACACTTTCTCCTTGCAGCCTTCGAAGCAGGCGCACACTGCGCAGATAAACCCCCGCAAGGTCGGACACGTTGTGAAGTGAGGCGTAGTCAGGTGCCACTCTGGGCTCTTGAAGCAGGTTGTGCACACCCTGACGTTACACTGGCAGCGGAGTCTGACTCCTGCCCTATGTCTGTCATTGCTGCTTTTTACCAACGTGACCAGGCACACGAGACACTTCGAGCTGGTTGGTTTCAGATGCTTGCTGGTGTTTTTTACACCGGTCCTATAATTGACGGCGGATACTCTCCTGTACAAATTTGTTGCTTTTCGGACTGCTCTCACCAGTGTACCTTTACGCTTCTCGCCACAGTCTCTCAGCAGACCCTCTGGAACCAGCCCGGTGAAGGAGGGATTGTCTTCGATGGAGTCGTCGATATGCTGCCCGCTGTACAAGGCGCTAACGTTGGACCCCGTCCCGGTGATAGGCGACATGATATATGTGCCGGGGGCAGAGGGATTATGTTTGAGAGGTCTACGGGGCATCACGAAGGCTTGCACCGCTCACAGATACAACTTTAAACACACCGTAGAGCTGTTGCTTCGACAGGCTTCGAAGAATTTGCAGTGCTCCTGTGAGTCCTCTTCCCACGTGCACCAGCCTACTGAAGGGTTGGACCGACCCAGTGTCTCTCCTTCTGCGCATGGGGAGAGCCCCCTTCAAATAGCAAGGGGTGGAGGGAGAGGCGGGGTGAACACCGTGAAGAAAACACTTTGGGCTTACGAGATTGACAACGTGGTTACTGCGTACAGGTGGCTGAATCAAAACCGCTGCAAGTACCCAAAGGGCTGTGATGCTGTGATAGTGTATCAACTGAAAAGCTCTCAAAGTCTCCCACCTGGTCTATATGTCTACAGGACACGCCCGTGCCACTTCGGCTGTACAGCAGAGCGACCCCTGGTGATCATCGATCAGTTCAACTTTGAGTGTCGGTATGCAGGGCTTCCCAAAGTGATCACCATCGAGATGTTCCCAGGACGGGAGAGCTTCAGCGCTTTGTACGTGATCACACGCAAGCTCACCGTCCCAATACCAGAGTACGGTAACAGAATGTTCGGAGAAGCTAGAGCCTTGGGGCTCATCGAGTCCTGCCCAACAATGAACGCGATCGCATGTAATCACCACGAGGTGGCAATGCGAACAGAGCAAGTATGTGTCATCGATCTGAGGTGGAAAGGGTTTGAGACTAAAACTGCCTGCATAAAAGCCATCCCTAGAGTGCGAGAGCTGAGCGCTGTTGTGTGGTCCAATCACTTCGGAAACGTTGAGGAGATCGAACGTAAAGTCCTGACCTGGCTCTTCGGGCTATCTAATGACCTACCCCAAGAGGTTCAGTTGATAGACCACAAACGTGAGGGGCTCGGCGTCAGATACATACTGATGGACACCGATACGTTCCCTGGGGTTCTACCCAAGCCTCCTGACACGAATGAGTGTTTCTTCATACACACGCACTTTATGGGCGATATGACATTGGCAAGAACCGCGATAGGCGAGCTAACCGGCACAAGGAGTAGAATGGGCTCCCCTTGTCCGAAGGGCTCGGAGTTTGCATTCTGGTACTCCTTGCACGCTATGGTGTGTCAACCCACACCGTTTAGCTGCGGGGTCAGACATCGGCGAATGCCGGATTTTACGGAGGAGTTTAAAGGTTCGCTGTTAGAGTGGACTCTTTCGAACGACGGAACTAGTTGTCTGGCAATTGCTGTGCAGCATACTCTGTTCTATCATGCACGGGAGAGGAAATACAAGATCTTAGTAACACACACAGTAATGGACAAAGACAACACACTGGACATTTTCAGACTTTGAGATCGTACTCTGAGCCGCCGCGTACTTTTCATATGGTAATGGTAAGATATACAGATCAGGGCCCCAAGACATGTGTTCATATCTTGATGCCCTATTGTTGGTAACACATATCTGATATTGTTTTTAGTATCCACCAATGGAACGCCAGGATGAGGTCGAGATGTGGAAGACCATCGCGGCGGCTCTCCACGCAGGGGCTCTCGACGATTGTGAAACATTCAAATCCACAGATGACGCCATCAGCTACTTGCGCAGCTACCGAGCCCAAGAGAAGACCGCAGGCGCCAGTCGTATCTCTGAGTTCACCTTGCGCAGGCATCACGACTTCTACTACCACTCCAACAACCTACCCGGCCCCTTAGGGCTCAGTCAAATTTTCCCAGGGAATGTAGCGGATTCTTGCAGGCTGTGCAATTTCATAGAAATTAAATTGAACTCTGATTCGATCGAGTATAAGACCATCGCTGACACTTCTTCTTGGAGAGCTCCGCCACAACATTTGCCGAGACACGAGTTGCCGAACCAAGACTTGCTGCATCTGCGACGCTTGGAACACCTGGCTGTTATGCACACGCCTTACTTTGTGATGCTGTTCTTGGACCTAGTGCAGAACAAACGGTACGGATTTCACAGAAGCAAAGATGCTAGACACAGTATCGCCAGCTACGTGTTCAAACAGCTCAAGGCTGAAGATGGAACATTGGAATTTGATGACTCTTTCAGGTTTATACAACTGTGGTGGCGATGGCAAGACAGGATAGGTTCCGGAGTTTTAAAGGTGTCCATCCCTCCGTACCTTGAGGTGTGCACGGAGAATTTCAAATGGAACATCAGGAGTGACTCATTTGTGACCAGACAACCTGTACCTCTGTGCACCTTCGTGTCGACTCAGTGCATATGTCACAACTTGTGGCAGGACGGCACAGTCGAGTGTGCTGATCTCTCACCCCAGATGAAGACATTGACCGACAGTGAACATGTACTGACCTACTCATTCAGTGTCTCGGTTCCCAAGGTGCACGTTGAAGACATTCTACAATCCGCTGTCAGGGCGTGCAATGTCAGAACAGCTTTGCTTCGTGGTGGGGTTCAGAATGTGGACTGTAGCAGCACGTTGGAACCCAGACTCGACTCTATCATCCTCCAAGACGTGAACAATCAGAAGGCTATCATGTTGCACATTGTGACGACTCTAGGTGTACGATGGCAGACTTTGGACTCTTGGATGTCAACCGTGCGAGGCAAAGCCCTGGACGAGCGGCTCGCCTTTAACATCCAAAAGGTCTTCCTAGGTGTAATTGGCTCTCTTAGAGACATGTGCTTGTTAGACAAGAGACCGCCGAGGAACTTGTACGGTGAGACGACGAGTCGAAACCCAACTCTGTCCAAATTGTTTTTCGTACACAGCGTGACCGGAGACGTGCTGTCATCGCTTCCACTCGTCTCCTTGCCTAGGATGTCCAGGTCTTCCAACGTTCACAAGGACGAGACCACTTTTCGCATGGCGTGCGCCGATCTGGCATTATGTACGCTGTGCGCACACGAGAGCGACGACGTTGTCCTCGGGAAAATGCAGGAGCTGAAGAGCTTGTGGGACGCGACACCCCCAACAGACCCTCCAGTAGGACTCCAGGAACCTCACGTTGGTTCTCGCGACACCAATAGCTGGCGAGACAGGGCAGACGTCATCGCCAATGCATGCAAGTTTTGCAAGTCCGGGCTGGCGGACAAAAGTGCATGGTCTAAATTGAGACCACATGAGGCCGGATCGAGAGACTTGAGCAATGTCGACGTTTCGTACGTCGGTTGGTTGGGTGAGGACTTTAGAACGACCCAAACGCTCAAGAATAAGCTGTTAGCTCTGGGCTTCAGGGAACCCCTACATGTCGATATTATAGAGTATATTGGTGAGGAGGGAGCATCTGCGATTCAAAGTCGTCAGTGCTCATATCGACCTACTCCGTCCGTGGTCCAACTAAGGTTGCTCAACCCAGAAACCACTGGCCCGTCGAACTGGAGCAATTTGTGCATGAACACCCGGTCCGTACTTGAGGTGACCCGTCGTCAGCCGCTCCAAAGCACCACTAGCACCCAGGCTCTTGTTAACATAAAGAACCTGCTCATTGACGTGTGCGATGAGCTGGCCAACCGGGGCTCTGCAGACCAAAACACACATTACAGCAAACTGGTTATCGACACTGCGATCAAAAAAGAGATTTCAAAGGTAACCCCGAGGACAAGCTCAGTTGACGTTTATGCAGCTTTCGATAAACAGCAGTCAATGGGACATTCGTTCACGGACACAACAGCTTCTGTGGGGTCTGCATACGGGTCACCGTCTGCAAGTAATAACATTGGCGCCTTTGACCTTAACACCTCTGAGGAGACCCCAACCATGGATGTAGACAACTTTTTGATTGATGCCTACAAGCACCGTGTAGAACATACCACACTGACCGCACGCATAGCATCCGAGAGCCAGATCCACTTTCGGGAAGAGCAGATGCTTGGTTGCCCACTCGCTAATCTTGGGGTCTTTATCACTCAGCCTGGTCACATGACCCTCGGTGACCAGACAGCTGCATCCGATCAGATGAGTTTTCAACAACAGGGTTACCCAGCTGCTCCTGCTCTCCAGATGATCAATCAGGGGGATTGTGACACAATCAATCAATCAATCAATCAAATTTTATTTGTATAGCCCATATTCACAAATTACATTCATCTCATAGGGCTTTAACAAGGTGTGGCATCCTCTGTCCTTAACCCTCAGCAAGAGTGAGGAAAAACTACTAAAAACCCTTATAACAGGGTAAAAATAAGTAGAAACCTCAGAGAGAGCCACATGTGAGGGATCCCTCTCCCAGGACGGACAGAAGTGCAATAGATGCCACGTGTAGAAAACATTCATCATTAAAGTCTTTAGCGGCATTGATGCAGTCCCGCTGCAATTACAGTCCATGGTCAGCAACCAGCAGGACCACGATCCACCATCCAGATCAGAGGCCACTCCAGTCCTCAGTCACCGTCCACCGCCGCCCACCAGGACCCACCACGAGCCATCGCCGTGGCCCTGGTCCACCTCCTTTACCCAGTGCCAACGCGACACAGGGTCCGCCACCAGCACCACGATCAGCCCACACGACACAGAATCCGCCACACTGGGTCCACCACTGCGACCCCCGATGCGCGATCCACAAACAGCAATCCATGGTGCGGCCACAGAGGCCCTGGATCTGCGGGTGTTAAAGCAAAGGGACCCCGGGGAAGGGGGGGGGGTTAGGGATGGAGAAGAGGAAGGAGAAGCTGGAAAAAGAAGCTCCGTGTGTCATATGTCATTAAATAGAGCAAGTTACGTTCTGCCTCACTAATTAACTCTAACTATAAGCTTTATCAAAAAGAAAGGTTTTGAGCCTACTCTTAAACAAACTGATGGTGTCTGCCTCCCGAACTGAAATTGGTAGATTATTCCACAAGTGAGGGGCTTGATGGCTAAAAGCTCTGGCTCCTACTCTACTTTTAGAGACTTTAGGGACGACAAGTAA
>JBAMIH010000282.1:0-33852 GCA_038501795.1 Pseudopleuronectes americanus
TGTTGTTTGTAAAGAAACATGATCCCCAAAGTTTATTCTTGTTGACAAAGTGTCACACGTCCGTTCAGCTCCTTCACCCTCATGAGGTCACACATCCAGAGAGTCTGCTCAATGTTCAACTCTTCAACATCTCTCTTTCCTATATTACAACCATTTTACAACATCAAAATAGATCAATAACTATGATTAACATGTTCCATTATGTAAATACACAATATTTATTGCATTTTCAAATAGACTCGTTTCTTATTTACTCTGACGTCATCATCTTTCCCCTAAGAAAAAATAAATCTGAATAAAAGCACTGGTACCGCGGAGAGAGACAACAGATGTGTGTAAGGCAGAGACCAGCAGGGGGCGCCACATGGCTGAGAACGGAGAGTCGGCCCTGAACAAGCTCTTCTTCCTGGTCACTTCTCCTGCTTGGTCTCTTTGAATATGTCATTAGTGTTTTAAAGTCAAGCTAAAAGCAAAGTGTAGTGAAGAAGCTCCATGTTCTTCAAACATCTGGCCCTGAAGTGTTCCTCTTGTTTCTGGTTCGCTGCTCCCAGCTCCAATCTGTACAAACTGCAGAGCAAGTTCCCAACAGCGCCTCCTGTGGCCACGTCGTGCTTCTCCCACTGGCCACCAGCACCAAGGGGGGATTCTGAACAGAGTGGAGAGTGGAAGTGATAACTGATCCCTGATCAGCTCCTCCACAACTCTGCAGCTAAATATCATCAAGACTCGGTCCAGAAGAGCAAAGAACAATTCAGCCTCGGACCCAGAGAGAGACGCTGGCTACGTGAACGACAGCTGGTCGCACACATCAGCTTCCTCCTGCTTCACATCAATGTGACCGGGATCCTGATGTGTCACGTGCATGAATGAGCCTCGTGCACAGTGTTTCAGTGGAGCAGATCAGCTCCTGTGCAACATCGAGTGAAGATGGAAATAAAAACGTCCCCAGATGAAGGAGAGATGAGGGAAGAAGAGAAGCAGGAAACCGACCCGATCTGAACGTGACAGTGAACCAGCAGCGAGGCTGAATGTTCCCGTGATTCATCTCGTCCACGATCCAGAAGAAATGATCTTTCTATAGAAAACCAGTGTGGAGACATTCCTCTCTCTGCAGCTCACCTGACTTCACCTGCTTTTGGCCTCTGACACAAGCAGAGGGTTGGTCCTCTTGGAAAAGTGTTACCATCTCACAATCTAGCCTCTCAAAGTGTGAAATGGTAACATTTTTTCTGAGCATTGTTTTGCATTGGCGTGTGCGCATGTCACGTGACTCCCGAGTTCCCGTCTGCGGAGAGGAAAACATGGCGGAGATTCCTTGTTTTTTCAGATAAAAATATAATTTTGTAACTCAGTTTGGGCATAAAAATACATTCTGACACCATTTCTAGTGAGAAATGTGGTCTTTGCTTCCACAGTCTTCAGCCAGTTCGTGCTTATGATATATATTTTAATAGTTATCACGAATGTTTTTATCGTTGCTATGATGGTTGCTATGACGCTGCCATGCCACACCACGTCTTAGCGTCCTGTTTAAATCACCGTCCCTGCGTGGTGTTGTTCAGTGATCGTGAATGTTATACATGTTATATAATATTAATATTTGAGGCTAGATTACACCTCTAATGCGAAGGATCCTGTGAGTCTGTTCATACCAAGACGGGCCCGAGTGAGACCGGACCAGGAGCGCGACCGGACCGGAAGCGACCTGACGTGTGGCCATCGTAAAAAAAAGTTTTAGTAAACATCCGGTCCTTTAACTAAGCACTGAGCCCAGAAACTGGTGCGCTTGAAAGAGCACGATGTCCTCTTCCTTCTGTCAGGTAAGTAGTTTATTGTTTTTAAAGATCGTTACGATCTAGGGTTACAGTCCGAGTGCTGAGACAGCGGATGCGTAGTCCGTTGATACACACAATGGAAGTTATTCATCAGCTAATACTCCACTGTTATTCACATGCTTCAGACCACGTTAGCATGTGCTACCTGGGAGGTGAATAACTGGTTGTTGAAACCAGTTCAAGACGCTTAGCTCATCATTGAGGGACGCTACAATATAAATATAAACATGAATTTGATTTATGAATGCTTTAAATTAATAAGGAGTGTATTTGTCTACCATTACTCCACAATATCAGATCAATTTGGTTTAATTTATAGTATGCAATATGACAATAATGTTTACATGTTATGGAGTTGCGATTCATTTTATAAAACAATTGCTATGTTCTGTTTTTTAATCAAGGAGGATCCAAGTGAAGCTACAGGAGTTTCATTAACGTCAATAACATCATCCACATACCACGAGGAAGATGAGGGTGAGAAATGATCCTACCATTAAAGAGGTACTTTTAAGTTACATACAAGAAACACCATTTTATATAGTATGCCGAATATACATTTTTATTAAATCCCCAAAGTACGCTGGCTGAAATACAAGTTAATATCACATTTGATCAATCATGCTTCCCTGCTGTGATTGTTTAACTGGGAAAACAACTTTTTCCACAGGAAGGCAAGTCAATTTAAGGAATACATGTGCAAAGTTTTTACTCTGTTATGTATAATGATGATCCCCATCAAACATAATGTTAGCAATATTTACACCTTTTTAATTTATACTGTTTATTTCTGTCTACATGTGTGAATTTGCCTTCATTAGTTTCAGAAAAGAGCGATGATGTATCGGTCAGTGGGCGGCAGCATGAGACTCCGCAAACTAGTCTGTAAGCAAAGTAGACGAAGGCATTGAGGTTGCCGCCTGCCATCATTGTTATTTTGCTAAAGGGACTGAATATGTTTCATGCAGAAATATTAGCATTTCCCTTATATCTACCAAAACTGCTTGTTTCACAGACTGCAGTTTTGTTTTGATCCGATGTGGTGTGCAAATACTAACCGTATCTGCAATGGGTTGTGCGCCATTAACGTTTTGTAACTCTAATTTTGTTTTGACAGACTGTGACAAGAATGTTGAGAGCATCACCACTCTACAGGAAGACACAGTCCAGTAATGGGTGTCCAAAGTTCAGTAGTGAACGACAGGTACTGTGGAAAAATGTGTGTCAAAAAAAGGTTTGATTGTAAACTGATATTGGTATGAATTCATGTTATTCTCCTCTTCACAGGAAACAAACAATTTACAAAAAAAACTACACTAGAATTACCGCACTGCGTTGTATGACTCCGCTAACCAGTGCAGTGTCCGTCTACATATTTCTACATATTTTCTCTCATATAAATGTCACTGTAATCTCTTGACAACAGAAACCATAAGATGAGGTCAATCAATCAATCAATCAAATTTTATTTGTATAGCCCATATTCACAAATTACATTCATCTCATAGGGCTTTAACAAGGTGTGGCATCCTCTGTCCTTAACCCTCAGCAAGAGTGAGGAAAAACTACTAAAAACCCTTATAACAGGGTAAAAATAAGTAGAAACCTCAGAGAGAGCCACATGTGAGGGATCCCTCTCCCAGGACGGACAGAAGTGCAATAGATGCCACGTGTAGAAAACATTCATCATTAAAGTCTTTAGCGGCATTGATGCAGTCCCGCTGCAATTACAGTCCATGGTCAGCAACCAACAGGACCACGATCCAGCATCCAGACCAGAGGCCACTCCAGTCCTCAGTCACCGTCCACCGCCGCCCACCAGGACCCACCACGAGCCATCGCCGTGGCCCTGGTCCACCTCCTTTACCCAGTGCCAACGCGACACAGGGTCCGCCACCAGCACCACGATCAGCCCACACGACACAGAATCCGCCACACTGGGTCCACCACTGCGACCCCCGATGCGCGATCCACAAACAGCAATCCATGGTGCGGCCACAGAGGCCCTGGATCTGCGGGTGTTAAAGCAAAGGGACCCCGGGGAAGGGGGGGGGGTTAGGGATGGAGAAGAGGAAGGAGAAGCTGGAAAAAGAAGCTCCGTGTGTCATATGTCATTAAATAGAGCAAGTTACGTTCTGCCTCACTAATTAACTCTAACTATAAGCTTTATCAAAAAGAAAGGTTTTGAGCCTACTCTTAAACAAACTGATGGTGTCTGCCTCCCGAACTGAAATTGGTAGATTATTCCACAAGTGAGGGGCTTGATGGCTAAAAGCTCTGGCTCCTACTCTACTTTTAGAGACTTTAGGGACGACAAGTAAGCCTGAATTCTGGGAGCGGAGTGCTCTAGAGGGTTTATAAGGTACTAACAGCTCTTTAAGGTAAAAAGGCGCTATATTATTAAGGGCCTTGAAGGTGAGGAGGAGAATTTTAAATTCTACTCTAGATTTAACTGGAAGCCAGTGTAGCGAAGCTAATACTGGAGAAAGCATCCGCGTGATCAGCGTGGCCTTGACCTTTTGACTTTAAGACAAGTAGTCAGTTAGACAACCCGAAAACATACAGTAATGCCTCCGGCAACTCGCTATTGCAGAGGCATTGAAATGTTAGTGTAGTAGACTGGATTTTATTGTTGTTACATTGGACATCTTGTATGGGTACACAACAAATATATAATTGGTTTCACATTCTAGATGGCATAAGCAAAGACATCAACTCAGGAAAAAGATTTCTGTATAAAAGAAAGCCTTGTATGTGTGTATATATACATACACACAAACACACTATCAAAACGTTTTGTTTTTTATCACATATTCTCAGGTAATACTGAGGCATTTATGGAGATGGGATGTGAGGCCTTCTCTGCGTGCTAGAGAGAAGATTCCAAAGAGTTCAAGCCCAGCAGGCTGCAGCAGGTTTGGTTGATCCTCCTCTGAAGAGGAAACATGTTGAGGTACTTCTCCACTAATGAAGAAATGTGAGTGCTGTGATTAGGTAAACTCTGCTGCAATGCTACTGTTGTTACTGCCTGTTATTAGCTTGGTGTTTGTTAGCTGTTAGCTTTAGCATATTTAGTTTTTAGCGTACTGTCTGACGTTTATGTTTTTAAAAAAAAATCAGAGGGAACCATCTTCATAATTTAACACTATGGTTTGTTTGTGTCCTTCAGTTCTTCACAAGAGAAGCTGCTTCAGCTCCACGGTCCCTCCTGCAGCCTCGGCTCCTGATGCTAACCGCCTGTCTCCCTCACACCAAGCAGCTGGAGTGACAGACCTTTCTCCAGAGCTGCCCCCTCCCTCTGAAACCCCCCTTCTCCAAAACACTATTTGTGTAGTTTTTAAAGTCTTATTTGCATGAGAATTGTTGATCATATCATTTCCAGCAGATGCCTTAATGTAATGTTTGTGCACAATAAATGACATTGATCATAACATATTGGTATTTCCTTGTACTTATACAACATGATATTGGCAGATAAAATGTTGATGACATTAAAGCAGTGAATGCTCTGCTTTAAGACACATAAACACACAATGATCCAATGGATCTGAAATAGAATGGGCACATTACATTCTGTAGATAGTACCTCAGTTATGGAAGTCAGAATATTACTTTCTTTATCTGAGGTTCCAGTTATTTAAAGTCACAGCAAAGCACACAGGTCTGGATGTCTAAGTGGGCCCATATCATATTGTTTAAGATGTGTAACATCAAGTTTGTGTATCAGTGCAAAATACATCCAGTCATTAGTCAGAGTCCACCCTCTTGTTTACACTAAAATTAGGTGACCCAGATTTTTCACAATGCAATCTAATAAGGTCGTATGAGAAACATTCTTAACATTAAAGAAATGAACACAGAGGATAGCTATAGATGTGTGACTCAAATCAGTAGCTGATAATTGGCAGCCTGACTTAGGCCTGAATTGAGACCCAGCCGGAGCGTCCTCCCTCCTCACTGCCCGACCTGCACTCACTTTACACTTTAACAGAAAATACCAACATTAATCAGAAGTGATCAGGACCTGTCCACTACAGGAAGTTTACTTTATAAATACTGTGATATGAAACCTGTCAATAAATACTGTGATATTACTTTTACATCATATCGTCCACCCCAGTGTCTTTACATCACTTCAGCCTCTGTCTCTCACTCACATCTCACAGTTTGTTCACTTGTCTCGTATATTAACAGACATGACTAATGCAAAATAAATGGAATCAAACAGGAAGGATATTAATAGAGTGCATTACATTATAATAAACCATAAACAGTCTTTCTTTCTCCTCCCCAGAGCTTCCCAGGATTTCTCTCCTCCAGAAGTCTCCCTCCTCTCCAGTCACCTGCCACGCTACAGGTTTCTTCCCCGACAGTGCCATGTTGTTCTGGAGGAGAGAAGGGGAGGAGCTTCATGAGGACGTGTACCGTGGAGAGGTCCTCCCCAACCATGATGGAACCTTCCAGATGAGTGCTGACCTGAATGTTTCCTCCATCTCCCCTGAAGACAGGAGGAGCTACAAGTGTGTGTTCCACATCTCTGGTGTGAAGGAGGACATCGTCACCAAACTGGACAAAGACTCAGTCCAGTCCAACAGAGGTGAGACTGGAACCAGTGATGACGCTGGGAAACACACGTTTCATCTACAACAACCAGTTTGAATAAGCACAGATACAATCATTTTGACAGATGAAAACTGAAAGTAGAAACAACAGCAGGACAAACTCACACGTTTAGTGTCTGTGTGTGTTTGTTGTGTCTCAGGACAGGATTGTGGTTCAGGGAGATTCTTGTCATCCAACCTGCTTCATTTGTTCAGGTTGTGATGCTTTGTTTTTTTATTCACTCAACAGAGAAGCCCATCAGCGTGACCATCATCATCATCATCATCACTGCAGTGGTCGCTCTCGCTGTCGTCAGCTCTGTCATTGGATTCATCGTGTACAGGAGGAAGAAAGGTGAGAGACCAACACAGAAGCTTTGTCAGATATTTTTCTGGTCTTTTGATTTCAGACTTTCTAATTAATGCTCGTTCAGATCAAACCTCATGAAACAAACTTCAGTTCCTCACACACCAACTTCTGTCTCAAGAGCTGCAGGGTTCACACAAAGTTTTCTAACTTCCCTCTGAACCATAGACTGTTTATAAAAAGCTCTGCACACAGTGTCCAGCACACAAACAATAACAAGTGACAGAATGTTGTTGATCATTTGAGGAGGATCGCCATGAGAGAAAAACATGACACAATCCTGTTTGTGTTTTTAATGTAATAACTGAAATCATTTGTATTTTCTTTTTATTTCAGCCCAAAGTACCTCAACTTGTAAGTTAAACTTCTATTTCTATTCTGTTTTCTTTTTTTACTAACATGCTTTATGAGTTATTTACTCTAGTAAACCCTCTGAAGATTAGATAGTGTTCATTTTGTGCTGAAGAGAGTTTTCAGGACTGTTCCCTGCAGTGTTGGTGGTTTGTAATGAAAGTGTCTGTTCAGAGGAGGATGGGCTAACGATGTGTTTCTGACCTCACAGCTGGAAAAGATCCAGGTGCCTCACAGCCGCTGAGATCAGGTGATGGAGGTTCTAATTCTCCAAGTGAGACGTCCTCCTGAACACAGTGAGTTGCTTCATCTGTTCAACAAAACTGCCTCAAACTAAGTGCAAAGTAACATATGTGTGATCATGTGTAAAACCTCTGTTTGAATTAGATTAGAAAAAACAAAATCTGCTGAGAGCAAGAAACAGATCAGAAACCTTCACGTTAATAAGACAGATTAAATGTTTAATTAAAACTCAAATATCACTATACACTAATTTAAGATCAATGAGAGAATCATGGAAATATTAGGTCTCAATACTGTAAATACATAAAATACGTGGCTTTGTGGAACTGAACATTTCATTTTTCTCTCTTCAGGTTTTTGGACGAGAAGCAGTGTCACCACAGTCTCCCCCTTAAGCTGGGAACTCATTGATTCTTCATCACTCAAATAAGCAGGCGACCAGAGCTCTGTAGCAGCTGCGGCTGGGACTCGTCAGCCTGAGTGACTTTGTTGATCGGGACGACAGCAGCTGATTCTCTGGTTGTGCTTCTGCAGACGGTCGAGCTTCACTGAGCTTTGAACAAACAGGAGAACGGCAATTTGTGAGTCCAGCAGCAGCTCTTTATCTGTCGCTGCTCAAATCACTGCAGGTCACTTTGACCGGTTCAGAGAGTGTTTCAACATCAATGTCGTGAATCGTGTTGATATCTCAACTCAGACACAAATCATCCAGTTAACGATTCAATTTCATTTCCAGGAAATATACTGATTCATGATTTATACGAAGATTTATATCAAATTGCAGACAATGATGAGTTGTTGTCAGACACACAACACAAGCGTCTGTACAAAAGTAGTTTAACAGATTTGTAAATATTCTTCCGATTTTATTGGCCTGAACAGGAAATGACTTAATTCAGAGTTGCTTGTTTTTGTTTGTTTGGTTATATTCAGGCTTTGCTGTGTTCTTAACCTTTAAAGTTCATTTTAGTGGAGATTATAAAAGGGTTGTGTGATGTTTTAAGTATCTAATTTGAAATGTTCTGTTTATATTTCCTGTAGTTTTTAGGGACAAGAGACTTTTCTGTTTGAGCCTTGTTAACATTTACACTGCAAAAATGAAAAGGATTGAACGGCGCTAAATTACTGAACTTATCTTTTGTGAGTTTAAAAACTTCACATTATCTCAAAGCTGTGAGTTCTAGTGTCCCTGCTCGTCAGGCTCCAGAGGATTCAAGCAGTTTATTCCACATGCAGACGTGAAATTGATCAGCCTGAGCAGTGATGTTCTCCATATGAACATTTGAATACATTCATATCGTCCTGTTGACCACTCACACACTTTACCGTACTCACTCAGTCACATTCACTCACTCAGTGTTTGTTCTGTCACACGTCAATCACACACATTGTCCACGAAGCTGTCAGGGGTAGTTTTAGAGTTCTGATTCTTGCTTACGGACACTTGGGCATGCGGACTGGAGCAGCTGGGGATTGAACCTGTGCCCTTCTGGTTAGTGGACGATCCGGTCTACCTCCTGAGCCATAGCTGCCAAAACCAGAATTTTCAGATACTCAACCTAAACACTCACCTTTAAGACGTTAGGTCACGTTTCCCCTGATGAGACGTGAGACGTGTCATATCACAAACGTACCATTTTGTGTTTTGCCATCTTAACTTCAGCAACTTTACAAAGTTAGTTGAAGCAACACAATTTCCCCTTTTCATTTTTACAGTGTAGAAACTGAACGTTTGAGGCTCAATTTTTCTTCTTGTGACGGGTTTTTATAAATAAATGTTAAATTAAGCTGCTTTGCTGTTTCATTCCTTTTGTACTTGTGTTTTTAATAAAGTCTCTGATGTTCTCTGGGATTTCTGCCTCTTTGTTATTCAACGTGTAGAAAAGTTCAACACATCTGTGAAAGTTCAAATGTTCTTAGTCGTGTGTTAAACCACTTAGTGATTGAGTGTGTTTTCATTATGAGCAGATCCACTGATGTCTCGCTCACACTCACTCAGATCAGAGCGGTGCTTCTCTTCTTCCTTGGAAAACTGAAATCTGGCCGGAAACTGATGACACTGGAACTGTGAAGGAATTCGTTTTTAGGCTGCTCGGACTCAACTAGATGTGATGTGCTGTGTTTACTTTCACTTTCCTTTTACAACCTCAGTGGATGAGTTTCACCCGGTTTTAAGTGACGTAGAGGCTGATGCTAAATTCCCATTGGCTCAGATGATGTCCCCGCCTCACAGTTTGTCCTCGTCTCCCGTTATTTTCGTCTCTTTTCTCCACAGTCCGTCTCTCTATGTAAAGACAGGAGCTCATCTACCTTCAGTCCAGTAAAGAGGAACACACCACCGCTCTCCATGTTCACTGTACTTTCCCTGCTTCTACTGACAGGAGCACACAGCGCGACGGCTCGTGAGTTAAAGTCACGTTTCTACTTTGTTTTGTTGTGTTTGGTCGATTTGAAGTTTAATAACGTTTCAAAGACATGATTTCAAAGTTCATGTTAGTGACGCTTATTTCAGCGTCGCTTCAGCGTCCGGTGTGAACTCGGCGTGAGGCTGAAGAGCCGCGGGTTCTGACCCCTGATCTAAACTGTGTAAACTGACAGATAAGGAGAAGACAGTAACAGTAACAAGAAGCTGTTGAGCACAAACAGCTTCGTGTTTTGTTGGTACAATGTTCAACATCATATAGGTTGAGAAAGACCGTGAGTGACGTCACTGACATGAGATATTACTAATTATTTATAATGAAGCTTATGTTTAACATTGAAACATCAAGTCTCAATTACATGTCTTTGTCATAAGTATTTGACTTTGATATCTTAGAAATCAGAGCCAAACACACAGATGAATTATTTTCAGTCGATGGATCTGAATCAGAAATGTGACTATACATTCCAAAAATATTCAAGCCCTTCCTGTAGCAATGCCCCACTTTGTTTTGTCAAATGGGTCCAGTATATATGTGTATATATGGATAAATATGTATTGATATATAAAGAGAGAAAACAACTATTTAAAGACTTTAAGAATACAAGTATTATTGAGTAACAGGAAATTGAAGAAGTTTCACTTCACATTAAATACTCTGCAGTAGAAAATATTATTTTCTAATATTAAACAGTTGAGTCGTTAGTGAATCCATTTTTAAGACGCAGCAGTATATTCATAGTAAAGAGAGTCTGGACTCTGGAGCAGACGTTTTATCTATGAATGTGTTTTTGTGTTTGTTTACCTCACAACAGCTGAAGTTGTGTTGAATGTTCTTCATGTCTTCTTGACTCTGAGTGATTTATAAAACAGTCTGAAAACTAAAGTCATGACTTGAACTTTTTCTTGCAGGGATTCACTCTCTGAAGTATTTCCTCACTGGTTCGTCTCAAGTCCAAAACCTTCCAGAGTTTGTGGCTGTTGGTTTGGTTGATGACGTTCAGATCGGATACTATGACAGCAACATAAAGAAACTAGAACCCAAACAGGACTGGATGTTAGAGGCAACTGATTCAGAGTACTGGAAGAGTAACACTCATAATGCTTTTGGTGCACAGCAGTGGTTCAAAGACAACATGAAAACCTTAAAGGAACGCTTCAACCAAACTGGAGGTTTGTTTGTATTTCACTCTCTAATAATAACACAACACACACACCTACACATACAATCTCACTCACACACACACTCATTCACACACATGAACACACACACAATCAAACGCACACAGACATTTTCATGAATTCGATTTGATCAAAATATTTTCTAATTCATCAAACATGTGATCAATAGATTTCTAAATTGTCCGAATTTGTTTATCAAGTAAGAATCTCAAGTGATGTTTCTTAAATATTAGAGTTTGTTGCTTCTCGTACTTTTTGACGAATTAAAAACAGTCACAGACATTTTCACTAGTTTCTGATATTTTCTTCAGTTTAAACAAGTAATTGGTCAATTTAAAAAATACATAATCAAGCAGAATGATAAGTTTGAACCTTAAATATATAAAATAAACAGGAGAGCAGCAGATGAACGTCCCTGTGCTGACCACAGTGTATCCACAAAGTCATAAACACAACAGAGAATTACATGTTAGATTAGATTCACACAAACACAGAGTCAAAGCCAGAAGACATTTATTTACTGTAGTGCTGACAAGACATTTAACTTATGACTTGATCAGCAGAAAATAATAAAGATCAACAACTGTGAGTGAGTTATCAGTAAACTCAGTGGAAGGAGGTGTTGTGGGTCAGAGAAGAACTCACACGTGAGTGCGTTTGTGTGTGTGTGTATGTGTGTGTGTGCGTGTGATAATAACAGTTCTGATCTCTGTCTCTCTCTCAGGTGTTCATATTTTCCAGAAGATGTCTGGATGTGAATGGGACGATGAAACTGGAGAAGTTAATGGTTTTAATCAGTTTGGTTATGATGGAGAAGACTTCATATCATTGGACCTGGAGACAGAGACGTGGATCGCTCCAACACCAAAGAGTGTCATCACCAAACTGAAGTGGGATCAGGATAAAGGTCGACTCGCATATAATAAGTACTTCTTCACACAGGAGTGTCCTACCTTTATTAAGAACGTCCTGGAGCAGGGGAGGAGCTCTCTGCTGAGAACAGGTGACATCACAGAGCCTCCATCAACTCAATGTTTCTCTTACTTTCTCTGTGGCAGCGAACGAGAGCAAATACACAAACACCTGCTGGCCTCAGTCTGCTCCCTGTTTGTTTTCATCTCTCTCTCTCTCTCTCTCTCTCTCTCTCTCTCTCTCTCTCTCTCTCTCTCTCTCTCTCACTCTCTCTCTCTCTCTCTCTCTCTCTCTCGCTCTGCTCTTTTCATGCCTCCGCTCTGGCACCACCTAGTGGCCGTAGGCATCGTGCTCACAGGTTGTCCGTCTGTCCCATTGCTCTGAACACGATGTCTCTAGAATGTCTTGAGGGAATTTCCTCAAATTTGGTGCAAACAATCACTTTGACTCAAGGATTAACTCACTTGTTTTTTGGAGCCAGACGCCAAAGGTCGAGGTCACCGTGGCCTCAAACAATAGGTTTTCCTTCAATGTGATATCTTAACATCAGCTTGAAGGAATTTCTTCAAATTTGGTAGAAACATTCAATTTGACTCACAAATGACCTGAATACATTTTGGTGGACAAAGGTCAAAAAGTGTTTTTATGGTTTTTTTGAACATGATATCGTAATATCAGCTTCAGATTTGGTACAAACTGTCACATGGACTCAAAGATTTATTGGTTATTGATTAGATTTTGGTGCCTGGAGGTCAAAGGTCAGTCAAAGTGACCTCATGTTACTCATGCCCCTGAATTGAGACCCAGCCGGAGCCTCCTCCTCACTCCGACGACCTGCACTCACTTTGCACTTTAACAGAAAATACCAACATTAATCAGAAGTGATCAGGAACTGTCCACTACAGGAAGTTTACTTCATAAATACTGTGATATAAACCTGTCAATAAATACTGTGATATTACTTTTAGTCATATCGTCCACCCCAGTGTCTTTGCATCACTTCAGCCTCTGTCTCTCACTCACATCTCACAGTTTGTTCACTTGTCTCTTATATTAACAGACATGACTAATGACAACATAAATGGAATCAAACAGAATGATATTATTAGTTTGCAATACATGATAATAAACCATAAACTGTCTTTCTTTCTCTTCCCCAGAGCTTCCCAGGATTTCTCTCCTCCAGAAGTCTCCCTCCTCTCCAGTCACCTGCCACGCTACAGGTTTCTACCCCGACAGTGCCATGTTGTTCTGGAGGAGAGAAGGGGAGGAGCTTCATGAGGACGTGTACCTCGGAGAGGTCCTCCCCAAACCATGACGGAACCTTCCAGATGAGCTCTGACCTGAAGGTTTCATCCATCTCCCCTGAAGACTGGAGGAGCTACGACTGTGTGTTCCACATCTCTGGTGTGAAGGAGGACATCGTCACCAAACTGGACAAAGACTCAGTCCAGTCCAACAGAGGTGAGTCATTATGTACAGATGAAAACTGAAAGTAGAAACAACAGCAGGACAAACTCAAACGTTTAGTGTCTGTGTGTGTTTGTTGTGTCTCAGGACAGGATTGTGGTTCAGGGAGATTATTTGTCGTCCAACCTGCTTCATCTGTTCAGGTTGTGATGCTTTGTTTTTTTATTCACTCAACAGAGAAGCCCATCAGCGTGACCACATCATCATCATCATCATCATCATCGCTGCAGTGGTCGCTCTCGCTGTCGTCAGCTCTGTCATTGGACTCATCGTGTACAGGAGGAAGAAAGGTGAGAGACCAACACAGAAGCTTTGTCCAGTGTTTTTTGATTTCAGACTTTCTAATTAATGCTCGTTCAGATCAAACCTCATGAAACAAACTTCAGTTCCTCACACACCAACTTCTGTCTCAAGAGCTGCAGGGTTCACACAAAGTTTTCTAACTTCCCTCTGCACCATAGACTGTTTATAAAAAGCTCTGCACACAGCGTCCAGCACACAAACAATAAAAAGTGACAGATATGTTGTCGATCAGTTTGAGGAGGATCGCCATGAGAGAAAAACATGACACAATCCTGTTTGTGTTTTTAATGTAATAACTGAAATCATTTGTATTTTCTTTTTATTTCAGCCCAAAATACCTCAACTTGTAAGTTAAACTTCTATTTCTATTCTGTTTTCTTTTTTTACTAACATGCTTTATGAGTTATTTACTCTAGTAAACCCTCTGTAGATTAGATAGGGTTCATTTTGTGCTGAAGAGAGTTTTCAGGACTGTTCCCTGCAGTGTTGGTGGTTTGTAATGAAAGTGTCTGTTCAGAGGAGGATGGACTAACGATGTGTTTCTGACCTCACAGCTGGAAAAGATCCAGGTTCCTCACAGCCGCTGAGATCAGGTGATGGAGGTTCTAATTTTCCAAGTGAGACGTCCTCCTGAACACAGTGAGTTGCTTCATCTGTTCAACAAAACTGACTCAAACTAAGTGCAAAGTAACATATGTGTGTGATCATGTGTAAAACCTCTGTTTGAATTAGAAATAAAAAAAATCTGCTGAGATCAAGAAACAGATCAGAAACCTTCATGTTAATAGGACAGATTAAATGTTGAATTAAAACTCAAATATCAGCTGTGACACAACCATTAAAATGTTAACAAACCCAATATTTTGTGCATATTTAAGATTAGTGTATTTTTTCTGAGTAAACTTTAATTTCACTGAGAGAATTATGGAGATATTAGGTCTCACTACTGTA
The DNA here is from genome assembly GCA_038501795.1 of Pseudopleuronectes americanus. Taxonomy (NCBI): domain Eukaryota; kingdom Metazoa; phylum Chordata; class Actinopteri; order Pleuronectiformes; family Pleuronectidae; genus Pseudopleuronectes; species Pseudopleuronectes americanus. The sequence continues at coordinate 14,638 of JBAMIH010000282.1, forward strand.
AATACATAAAATATGTGGCTTTGTGGAACTGAACATTTCATTTTTATTTATTTTTCTCTCTTCAGGTTTATGGACGAGAAGCAGTGTCACCACAGTCTCCCCCTTACGCTTGGAATTCATTGATTCTTCATCACTCAAATAAGCAGGCGACCAGAGCTCTGTAGCAGCTGCGGCTGGGACTCGTCAGCCTGAGTGACTTTGTTGATCGGGAGGACAGCAGCTGATTCTCTGGTTGTGCTTCTGCAGACGGTCGAGCTTCACTGAGCTTTGAACAAACAGGAGAACGGCTCATTGTGAGTCCAGCAGCAGCTCTTTATCTGTCGCTGCTCAAATCACTGCAGGTCACTTTGACCGGTTCAGAGAATGTTTCATCATCAATGTGGTTAATCGTGTTGATATCTCAACTCAGACACAAATCATCCAGTTAACAATTCAATTTCATTTCCATGAAATATACTGATTCATGATTTATACGAAGATTTATATCAAATTACACACAATGATGAGTTGTTGTCAGACACACAACGCAAGCGTCTGTACAAAAGTAGTTTAACAGATTTGTAAATATTCTTCCGATTTTATTGGCCTGAACAGGAAATGACTTAATTCAGAGTTGCTTGTTTTTGTTTGTTTGGTTATATTCAGGCTTTGCTGTGTCCTTTAAAGTTCATTTTAGTGGAGATTATAAAAGGGTTGTGGGATGTTTTAAGTATCTCATTTGAAATGTTCTGTTTATATTTCCTGTTAGTTTTTAGGGACAAGAGACTTTTCTGTTTGAGCCTTGTTAACATTTACACTGTAAAAATGAAAAGGATTGAACGGCGCTAAATTACTGAACTTATCTTTAGTGAGTTTTAAAAACTTCACATTATCTCAAAGCTGTGAGTTCTAGTGTCCCTGCTCGTCAGGCGCCGGAGGATTCAAGCAGTTTATTCCACATGCAGACGTGAAATTGATCACCCTGAGCAGTGACGTTCTCCATATGAACATTTTAATACATTCATATCGTCCTGTTGACCACTCACACACTTTACCGTACTCACTCAGTCACATTCACTCACTCAGTGTTTGTTCTGTCACACGTCAATCACACACATTGTCCACAAAGCTGTCAGGGGTAGTTTTAGAGTTCTGATTCTTGCTTACGGACACTTGGGCATGCGGACTGGAGCAGCTGGGGATCAAACCTGTGCCCCTCTGGTGAGTGGACGATCCGGTCTATCTCCTGAGCCACAGCCGCCAAAACATGCAGCTGCAGAACCCGAACTTTCAGTTATTCAACCTAAACACTCACCTTTAAGATGTTAGGTCCCGTTTCCCCTGATGAGACATGAGACGTGTCTTATCACAAACGTACCATTTTGTGTTTTGCCAACTTAACTTCAGCAACTTACAAATTTAACTCAGTAAAGTTAGTTGAAGCAAAAACGTTTACAAATCCATTGAATATTGTCTGATGATTATATTTAGAAATCACAGTAACACAATTTCCATGTTTTGCCATCTTAACTTCAGCAACTTTACAAAGTTAGTTGAAGCAACACAATTTCACCTTTTCATTTTTACAGTGTAGAAACTGAACGTTTGAGGCTCAATTTTTCTTCTTGTGTCGGGTTTTTATAAATAATTGTTAAATTAAGCTGCTTTGCTGTTTCATTCCTTTTGTACTTGTGTTTTTAATAAAGTCTCTGATGTTCTCTGGGATTTCTGCCTCTTTGTGATTCAACGTGTAGAAAAGTTCAACACATCTGTGAAAGTTCAAATGTTCATTATCGTCCCAGAGAATAAACTAATGTGGATTTGACCTGTAAGAGCAGCAAGGAAAAAGCTATTTGGTCAAACCTGACCTCACGAAAATGACAAAGACATTTTACACATGACAAGAAAAATGGTAAAATCTGGACCAAAACAGTTTTGCTGATTGTTCATCCAGCTGATAACCACAAGTCATGACCCTGAAGGATCCTGTGGGTGTGAACCTCGGGTCTTCATTCAACACAAACACGTTGTCACAAGCAGAGCTTTACTTTCACTTTCACTTTTCCCCGGATTTAAGTGACGTAGAGGCTGATGCTAAATTCCCATTGGCTCAGAGGATGTCCCCGCCTCACAGTTTGTCCTCATCTCGCCTGGTTCCGTCTCTTTTCTCAACAGTCCGTCTCTCTATGTAAAGACAGGAGCTCATCTACCTTCAGTCCAGTGAAGAGGAACACACCAGCGCTCACCATGTTCACTGTTCTTTCCCTGCTTCTACTGACAGGAGCACACAGCGCGACGGCACGTGAGTTAAAGTCCACGCTGTAAAGAATTGAATGTAGAATTAAAGTAAATACCTGGCAAAAAATTTGCCAATAAAGTACTTTTTGAATTAATGTTAATAACTTTCAAAAGAATAACAGTATATTACAGGATAACTTACACAGTTTTCTGTTGTATATAAATAACAATTTTTTGTTTCGTTTTTTTGTGTTGTAAACTAGATTACAATTAAAACCGCAATTAATTGTAATCTAGTTTACAACATTACCTTATATTCTTTTAAAATCACAGAAGTAACCTGGGAACTGAAGTTGCCAATAAATAGCTGTTAATACTTCACAATACAATATGATGTTGTACAACTCTTTTAGTTTATCAGTTCAGCAAATTATGCATATTGTGAGGTATTTTGAATGAGACCAGGCATACTGTTTATCCAAAATTCATCTGCATTGCTCTAAAGGCTCTTCACCAGAGCTGAAAAAAAGTAAAACTTTTATTGACACAATACAGTTTCACAACGTTTAAGTACATGGTGTTCTTCTTTTCAGAACAGCTCTTAAACGTAAATTATATATCTTTGGACACCGGCCAACAAGTGGAATTCACATTGAACAAAGTTTCAACATAGTCAAATATTATTAAAACTGACAACATACTCAGCTTGAAGGCCCAATCTGAAACCAGGACCTGAGGTAGAAATGTATTGAGAAGAAGGTCACATTATTGTTGGTATAATTTGACATATAGCTAACTAGCTAAAAAAGATGACCTTTCAGTGTAATTGGAAATCTAAATATATCAGCAAAAGATGTCAATACTAATAAAATGTTGAGAAGAACAATATCCAGTCACATAAATTAAATAGATGCAGATGCATTTTATTTATCCCACACACATGCACAGACATGCAAACGCACACTCATGCAGGTAGGGAAATGTAATCTCTGCTTTTGACCCATCTGTGTGCGGGACATACAGCGCTCGGGGAGCAGATGTTGGAGGAGTAAGGTGCCTTGCTCAAGGGCACTAGACAGGGTCTAGACAGACTCTTGGATTTTTGGGCAGATCAATCCAGGTTCGTCTTTTTGTTGTCTTTCCGTGGAATTGAACCAGAGACAAATCAGAGACCTTCTCTGCCCATAGTCCAAGTTTCTGCCACTAGACCACCGCCTCTCCTTGAGGAGGAGAACAGTCCTCATGCTTTACATGTAATATGCAAAGCAAAACTTCACAAGATTGCATGCATGAGCTGAACAGCAGTGATATAGTTGCATCAAAATAACTTCAGGCAACAGGTCCTCTGGTTGGAGTGTCCTGACCAACTTGCAAGGACAACAATCACATCGCATACATACTGATGTAAAAAATGTTGTATTCACGACGTAACCATATTTAGTGTATTTTGCTGCTTCACGGCACTATAACACTCACTGTATTGGAACTATGTTGTTTGTGAAACACAGCCTGGATACACACTGGAGCCTTTTTTCATATCACACCACTGCACGGGCCACCTAGTGGCTCCAGTGTGTAGTATTACTGCCATTCAGTAACAACCAAATTTGTTCCTAAGTAAGGAGTGGTATGAGGGCACCACGAAATGGGCAGGAAAAATCATTAAATATATATTCTGTTGTGGATTACTTAACATATTGTTGGCATGTTTGTTGTGGTTTAAAATGTTGTCTGGTAGTTGTACCAGTTTGCTGCAACTGTTGTTGGGTTAGTCATGAGATAAAGGCATAAACTTCATTTTATTGCAGTAAAGCAATAAAAAGCCAGTTTACTTGGGTCTAAAGATTGTATCGATTGCTTAACAGACATCTGAAATAGCAGACATGCAAGTTTTAAAAATACAATAAAAGCAGTTAAGTGAAACATTAATGCTCACAAATGAACAGCAATATAGAAAAGTCAGTTTCATTTTTATGAACAACACTAAATATAAAATATTCACTGCACATAAACCAGGTAGGATGATCAAGTTCTTACTTCACCTTCTGCAATAAAGGTCCAGCACACAACAATAAAAAGTTAATATATATTCTGTTGTGGATTACTAATATTTTTGGCATGTTTGTTGTGGTTTAAAATGTTTTTTGGTAGTTGTCCCAGTTTGGAGCCACTGTTGTTGGGCTAGTCATGAGACCTTCAATTCAGGGACTCTATGCCCGGGGTTATGTCCTTGCAACGATGTCAGTGCTGGTTGTTAAACCTAACCCTTAAGAAAAAAAAATCCCAACTATTCCTATCACGCTGTTTTTATAACGGTATTACAGTCACTGACTAACTAAATGGGCTTGTTACTTTTGTCTTACTTGGACAACTTCAGAGGGCAGCATACAAAGGCAGTTTACGATCTAACATCATTTCTGTTGCCTTCCACTGGACATATCCACATGTTTAACTGTTATACAGTCTCGGTCTGCGCAATGCTTTTAACAACAGTTTAAAAGAAACTGTAAACACTACCTGAGACAAATAGTTTCGGAAAGTCAGGAAAGTTCAGTGTTCTTTCGACGTCAGCTGCGGCTGCTAACACCTACAAGAAAACATACATCAAAAGAATTACTTAACAGTTGAGGGTAACAAGATGATACCAATATAATTTTCAAAAGATTCAAAGTATCATCATTTCAACCATCCCTGAGCCAAATCAGCTGATTTGGCTCAAATCATTTGGTAAGTTTTTCAACCGGCCTTGTGGAACTAAATCGATATCAACAGTATTTAACTGTAAAATGCACAATCGACAGGCAGAATACAACTTGCCTGTCATTTTACAATGTGTTATTGTAGAAAAATGCTGTCAGCTACTGTAATTATATTTGGCCATGATGCATTGCAATACACAGATAAACTTCGTAAAATGACAGAACAAGAAGTTACCGTATAATTTTACTTTAGAAACTACAGGGATTTGTTACAGTGCACGTTTTTACTTAATTTTATTGTATTTGGTTGATTTGAAGTGAAAGGAAAAATGCTCAATGTTTTTAAAACACAGTGAAATGATTTGAGCTTTAAACTCAGCGATAAATCAAAGAGTTTCTTGTCTTATGAAAATTGTGAACTTTATTATTTCAGACTTAGTTGTTCATGACGTCTCTCATGTTTCATGTTGGTTTATAAAAAGTTTCAAAGAAATAAGCGGTTCAGTCTGTTGATATATGAATCAAGACTGTTTTTTTTTGTAAATATATATATTTTAACATCGTTTTAATTATTTATGATTCATCTGCCGGCGACACAAACACCTCAGTGGAAACTGACAAATAAGGGGACGACTCATATTTTAGATATTTTTATTTACTGCTGAGGACAAACGGCTTCCTGCTTTGTTGGTACAATGTTCAACATCATGTAGGCTGATAAAATCACTGACATGAGATATTACTAATTAATGAGAGTCTGGACTCTGAAGCAGACGTTTTCTCTATGAATGTGTTTTTGTGTTTGTTTACCTCACAACAGCGGAAGTTGTGTTGAATGTGCTTCATGTCTTCTTCACTCTGAGTGATTTATAAAACAGTATGATAACTAAAGTCATGACTTGAACTTTTTCTTACAGGGATTCACTCTCTGAAGTATTTCTACACTGGGTCGTCTCAAGTCCAAAACCTTCCAGAGTTTGTGGCTGTTAGTTTGGTTGATGACGTTCAGATCGAATACTATGACAGCAACACAATGAAAGTAAAACCCAAACAGGACTGGATGTTAAAGGCAACTGATTCAGAGTACTGGAAGAGGCAGACTCAGCTGGCTTTTACTGTACAGCAGAACTTCAAAAACTACATCAAAATCATACAGGAACGCTTTAACCAAACTGGAGGTTTGTTTAAATGTCACTCTCTAATGATAACTCAACACACACACACACATACACACACTCTCTCTCACAGTCTCACAAACATAAACACGCACCAACAATCACACAAAACACACACACAATTACACTCTCATTTAAACACATACAGACATTTTTATTCATTAGATTTGATCCCAAATATTTACTAATTCATCAAACATGTGATCAATACATTTTTAAATGCCTCTGTGTCTCTCTCTGTGTGTGTGTGTGTGTGTGTGTGTGTGTGGGGGGGGTGAAGATGTGATAATTACAGCTCAGATCTCTGTCTCTCTTTCAGGTGTTCACATTATCCAGGTGACGTCCGGATGTGAATGGGACGATGAAACTGAAGAAGTTAAAGCTTATGATCAGTATGGTTATGATGGAGAAGACTTCATATCATGGGACATGGAGACAGGGACGTGGATCGCTCCAACACCACAGAGTGTGTTCATCAAACTGAAGTGGGATCAGGATAAACCTCGACTCACATTTAAAAAATACTACTACACCCACGAGTGTCCTTCCATGCTGAAGAAGTTCCTGGAGCAGGGGAGGAGCTCTCTGCTGAGAACAGGTGACATCACAGAACCTCCATCAACTGAATGTTCCTCTTTCTTTCTCTGTTTAAGCGAACAAGAGCAAACACACAAACACCTGCTGGACTCAGTCTGCTCCCTGTCTGTTATCATCTCTCTCTCTCTCTCTCTGTCTCTCTCTCTCTCTCTCTCTCTCTCTCTCTTTATCTCTCCCTCTCTCTTCTCTCTCTCTCTCTCTCTCTCTCTCTCTCTCTCTCTACTCTCTCTCTCTCTCTACTCCCTCTCTCTCAGGCATCATGCTCTCAGGTCGTCCGTCCCATCACTCTGAACACGATATCTCCAGAATGTCTTGAGGGAATCTCCTCAAATTTAGTACAAACATTCACTTTGACTCAAGGATTAACTCATTTGATTTTAGTGGCCAAAGGTCAAAGGTCAAGGCCACTGTGGCCTCAAAAAATAGTTATTTCTTGGATGTGATATCTTAACATCAGCTTGAAGGTATATTTTCAAATAAATTTTGGTTGACAAAGGTCAAAAGGTCAAGGTCACAATAGCCGCACAAAGTAGGTTTTATGTTTTTTTGAACATGATATCGTAAGATCAGCTTCAGATTTGGTACAAACTGTCACAGGGACTCAAAAGTTGATTATAGATTACATTTTCATGCTTGAGGTCAAAGGTCAAGGTCACAGTGACCTCATGTTACTGTGAATGTGATATAATAGCACCGCCCCTAGGGAACTTCATTACATCTGGCACAGTTCACTTGGAGTCACTGATGAATGGATTAGACCTGAAGGAAGCCGTCCCTGAATTGAGACCCAGCCGGAGCGTCCTCCCTCCTCACTGCACGACAGACCTGCACTCACTTTACACTTTAACAGAAAATACCAACATTAATCAGAAGTGATCAGGAACTGTCCACTACAGGAAGTTTACTTCATAAATACTGTGATATAAAACCTGTCAATAAATACTGTGATATTACTTTAACGTCATATCGTCCACCCCAGTGTCTTTGCATCACTTCAGCCTCTGTCTCTCACTCACATCTCACAGTTTGTTCACTTGTCTCTTATATTAACAAACATGACTAATGCAACATAAATGGAATCAAACAGGAATGATGTTATTAGTGCGCAATACATGATAATAAACCATAAACTGTCTTTCTTTCTCCTCCCCAGAGCTTCCCAGGATTTCTCTCCTCCAGAAGTCTCCCTCCTCTCCAGTCACCTGCCACGCTACAGGTTTCTACCCCGACAGTGCCATGTTGTTCTGGAGGAGAGAAGGGGAGGAGCTTCATGAGGACGTGTACCTCGGAGAGGTCCTCCCCAACCATGACGGAACCTTCCAGATGAGCTCTGACCTGAAGGTTTCCTCCATCTCCCCTGAAGACTGGAGGAGCTACGAGTGTGTGTTCCACATCTCTGGTGTGAAGGAGGACATCGTCACCAAACTGGACAAAGACTCAGTCCAGTCCAACAGAGGTGAGTCATTATGTACATATGAAAACTGAAAGTAGAAACAACAGCAGGACAAACTCACACGTTTAGTGTCTGTGTGTGTTTGTTGTGTCTCAGGACAGGATTGTGGTTCAGGGAGATTATTCTCGTCCAACCTGCTTCATCTGTTCTGGTTGTGATGCTTTGTTTTTTTATTCACTCAACAGAGAAGCCCATCAGCGTGACCATCATCATCATCATCATCGCTGCAGTGGTCGCTCTCGCTGCGTCAGCTGTCATTGGACTCATCGTGTACAGGAGGAAGAAAGGTGAGAGACCAACACAGAAGCTTTGTCCCAGTGTTTTTTGATTTCAGACTTTCTAATTAATGCTCGTTCAGATCAAACCTCATGAAACAAACTTCAGTTCCTCACACACCAACTTCTGTCTCAAGAGCTGCAGGGTTCACACAAAGTTTTCTAACTTCCCTCTGAACCATAGACTGTTTATAAAAAGCTCTGCACACAGCGTCCAGCACACAAACAATAAAAAGTGACAGATATGTTGTCGATCGTTTGAGGAGGATCGCCATGAGAGAAAAACATGACACAATCCTGTTTGTGTTTTTAATGTAATAACTGAAATCATTTGTATTTTCTTTTTATTTCAGCCCAAAATACCTCAACTTGTAAGTTAAACTTCTATTTCTATTTGTTTTCTTTTTTTACTACATGCTTTATGAGTATTTACTCTAGTAAACCCTGTAGATTAGATAGGGTTCATTTTGTGCTGAAGAGAGTTTTCAGGACTGTTCCCTGCAGTGTTGGTGGTTTGTAATGAAAGTGTCTGTTCAGAGGAGGATGGACTAACGATGTGTTTCTGACCTCACAGCTGGAAAAGATCCAGGTTCCTCACAGCCGCTGAGATCAGGTGATGGAGGTTCTAATTTCTCCAAGTGAGACGTCCTCCTGAACACAGTGAGTTGCTTCATCTGTTCAACAAAACTGCCTCAAACTAAGTGCAAAGTAACATATGTGTGTGATCATGTGTAAAACCTCTGTTTGAATTAGAAATAAAAAAAATCTGCTGAGATCAAGAAACAGATCAGAAACCTCCATGTTAATAGACAGATTAAATGTTGAATTAAAACTCAAATATCACTGTGACACAATTAAAATGTTAACAAACCCAATATTTTGTGCTATCAATTTAAGATCAGTGTATTTTTTCTGAGTAAACTTTAATTTCACTGAGAGAATTATGGAAATATCAGGTCTCACTACTGTAAATACATAAAATATGTGGCTTTGTGGAACTGAACATTTCATTTTTGTTTCTTTTTTCTCTCTTCAGGTTTATGGACGAGAAGCAGTGTCACCACAGTCTCCCCCTTACGCTTGGGAATTCATTGATTCTTCATCACTCAAATAAGCAGGCGACCAGAGCTCTGTAGCAGCTGCGGCTGGGACTCGTCAGCCTGAGTGACTTTGTTGATCGGGAGGACAGCAGCTGATTCTCTGGTTGTGCTTCTGCAGACGGTCGAGCTTCACTGAGCTTTGAACAAACAGGAGAACGGCAATTTGTGAGTCCAGCAGCAGCTCTTTATCTGTCGCTGCTCAAATCACTGCAGGTCACTTTGACCGGTTCAGAGAGTGTTTCATCATCAATGTGGTTAATCGTGTTGATATCTCAACTCAGACACAAATCATCCAGTTAACAATTCAATTTCATTTCCATGAAATATACTGATTCATGATTTATACGAAGATTTATATCAAATTACACACAATGATGAGTTGTTGTCAGACACACAACGCAAGCGTCTGTACAAAAGTAGTTTAACAGATTTGTAAATATTCTTCCGATTTTATTGGCCTGAACAGGAAATGACTTAATTCAGAGTTGCTTGTTTTTGTTTGTTTGGTTATATTCAGGCTTTGCTGTGTCCTTTAAAGTTCATTTTAGTGGAGATTATAAAAGGGTTGTGGGATGTTTTAAGTATCTCATTTGAAATGTTCTGTTTATATTTCCTGTTAGTTTTTAGGGACAAGAGACTTTTCTGTTTGAGCCTTGTTAACATTTACACTGTAAAAATGAAAAGGATTGAACGGCGCTAAATTACTGAACTTATCTTTTGTGAGTTTTAAAAACTTCACATTATCTCAAAGCTGTGAGTTCTAGTGTCCCTGCTCGTCAGGCTCCAGAGGATTCAAGCAGTTTATTCCACATGCAGACGTGAAATTGATCACCCTGAGCAGTGACGTTCTCCATATGAACATTTTAATACATTCATATCGTCCTGTTGACCACTCACACACTTTACCGTACTCACTCAGTCACATTCACTCACTCAGTGTTTGTTCTGTCACACGTCAATCACACACATTGTCCACAAAGCTGTCAGGGGTAGTTTTAGAGTTCTGATTCTTGCTTACGGACACTTGGGCATGCGGACTGGAGCAGCTGGGGATCAAACCTGTGCCCCTCTGGTGAGTGGACGATCCGGTCTATCTCCTGAGCCACAGCCGCCAAAACATGCAGCTGCAGAACCCGAACTTTCAGTTATTCAACCTAAACACTCACCTTTAAGACGTTAGGTCACGTTTCCCCTGATGAGACATGAGACGTGTCATATCACAAACGTACCATTTGTGTTTTGCCATCTTAACTTCAGCAACTTTACAAAGTTAGTTGAAGCAACACAATTTCACCTTTTCATTTTTACAGTGTAGAAACTGAACGTTTGAGGCTCAATTTTTCTTCTTGTGTCGGGTTTTTATAAATAATTGTTAAATTAAGCTGCTTTGCTGTTTCATTCCTTTTGTACTTGTGTTTTTAATAAAGTCTCTGATGTTCTCTGGGATTTCTGCCTCTTTGTGATTCAACGTGTAGAAAAGTTCAACACATCTGTGAAAGTTCAAATGTTCATTATCGTCCCAGAGAATAAACTAATGTGGATTTGACCTGTAAGAAAAAGCTATTTGGTCAAACCTGTGACTCTCAACAGGAAAATGACAAAGACATTTTACACATGACAAGAAAAATGGTCAAATCTGGACCAAAACAGTTTTGCTGATTGTTCATACATGTCAGGGAGCGGTCGAAAATGGCAAGCGTGAACACAAAAGCACGACACTGGAGCAGTCTTGGGAATAGCAAAGTTCTTGTCTAATAGCAGATCATGGGGTCAGAAGCCAGGCAGGCAGTCAGGTAGCGAACAAAGCAGAAAGGGAGCAGGGGTCAGGGAACCCAGGGTCCAGAAGGTCGGACCGGGTGTCAGGCAGAATACTAAGTCAGGCGCTAACGCTGGAACGCTAAGAGAGAACACACTAGACGATCTGGCAGAGTAAATAGGAAATGAGCTGGTAGATATACTGGGTGACTAATGACTTGATGGAAAGCAGGTGCGTCTGTGGGTGGGGTAGGTAATGGAATCCGTGGAACGAGGAAATGCAGAGCAGGGGGGAGTGGCTGAATTCTGAAATGACATATGGATTAGTATTTACAAAAAAATAAGAAGACAAATAAAAATGTTAAGAGTAGGCTGCAGTTGTGACAATACAGCTGGTAACCATACTGGAAAACAAAGCTTCGGACAGAACATGGAAGAGAGTTCTTCTGGTAGTGGACTTGACTCCGGTTCACATCATTTGGAGAGCAGCTCCATCTGTTGGCTGCCTGAGGTTACTACAGCAAAGTATGGTTACATGATGTGAGGCCGGAACTGACATTTTTCTAAGCAGCTGTCACTTATATATTTAGCAAGGAAAGACACGAGGTAACTACGATAAATATAACAACAAAGGCACACTCTTTAAAAAGTATGGTATATGAAGTAATGACGATATCGCTGAACATGATGTTACATGATATGTGTGTGAGTAGAAGTAGGCTACTCCTTCACAGAGTTTAAAGCTATGTTTTATAATATTTGATGTTTTGATATTTACTTACTTCTTAATCTTAACATTGTAAGAAAGACATCTCATTTTGTTGTATCTAACTTGACTCCCTATAGTTAAGAACTCTGTCTCTACATATTTAGTGAAAGTGGTGATGATTGATGAGGAAACAGCTCTTTGTGGATAGACGTGTGTGGTTCTTAAAAGAGCCTCTTACCAAGATGGACATGTTTCACAGTGAGGATTGTCAGAGGCTGTTTGTGATGGTGTACCGGAGGCATACTGTTATTTATCCACAAGGTGGAGCTAGTGGCACGTGTGGGAGCTTGACTGTTTAAAGTGGCAGAAGAAGAGCAGGTGGTGACAGGTGATTTAAACAGTTTCTGCAGCTCTTGATGAGAGTCCTCTTTTTGTTACCTTTGTTTCATTTATTTTAACTAGCACCCTTCTGCATGTTTTCCAATTAATTTACGTACCTGTGTTGTCATTGCAATCATACTTTTAAAATACATCAAACAATTGTATTAACCAATATCATCAGGTTGTATGCCTCTTCTTCCCTAGCACAAGTAAATACAAAAATTACTTGATTTGGTAACACACAATTGAAACAATTTTTTAGAAAAATATGAGTTATTTTTAAAATCATGTGTTTGCTTTAAAAGTATCAGATTTTCCATCTCATAAAGATGTAGTTTTGACTGTTACCTTTGTGTGTACTTTTAGCTTGTGCAAAAAAGTTAAAATACCTCAAATATAAAAAAGAATATATACATTTTTTAGTTTTCTGGAAGGAAAAACTTAGTCAAATATGAATTAGAAGAATTTTCATTCTTGGTCGAACTATCCTTTTAACTGTTGGTTTCAGAAAAGGGGATCTACATTTGACTAATCAACAGTTAAAAGGATAGTTCGACCAAGAATGAAAATTCCTCTCACTCATAAGTGTTTGAGTTCATTAAACACATTTGGAGTTTCAGGGGTAAATAGCATTGCAGCTGAATCCAGTACAATTGAAGTAAATGGGAACTCCTCAAACCAATAAAATCAATGTGGGAAAAAAACTTTTAAAGCCTCCATACCTTTGGTGCCATCAAAGTGTCCATAAGCCCCGTAAAATTAAACTTGAAATGGTGTCATTTACACCATGTTTTAGGACTAATTACTGCTGTTATCCACAGCTGCGGTCATGTGAAAGAACACTACAAAGGATTTCATTAGGCAAATAATTCTATTTTGTTGTCAGTTGGCTTTAATGTCACAGTGTCATTGATTGCTATGATGTCTAAGATTCCTTTGATTTCTCAGCTGGGCCATTTCTATGCCTCCGCGCCTATGCCTATACCAAATGCAAAGCTGAAATATTTATACAATCAGAGGAGAAACAAAAGAGTCTGGGTGTTCTCCAAAAGGTTTGCCAATTATATACAAAGCCCACACCGTTTACAGGACACCACGTGCATCAGGCTAAGCTACGTGCTAAGCTACAGGGGCTCTGCGGCTAGCGGGAGTCGGCTAACTACAGCTAACTGGGGTTATAAGCTGCGGAGCCGAGAAAACAGGAAATGACGCAGCACGCTTACCATAATGTATAGGGTTAGGGTTTGTTATAGTTATGTAGATACAGGGGTTGGATCATGTTTCACCTACGTGTGTTTCTACACAGACTTGAAGCGTAAAGCGGCTGCGCTCTGCTCCTCAACATCCATTCAGAGCAACAAACTGATGAGGCTCAGCACCTAAACAAACAGCTCTGTCCATGGTCCTGAAACAAGATTTAAACAATTTTAGTTTTTTTTAATTATACTATGAAACTCTACTTAGTGGTCAACTGATCAAGTTGATGCAGCTACAGAGTTCATTTTCAAAACTCAGAACAGAGAAGAACGAATAAAACAGGAGAAGCTGAGCTACTGGAAAACAAAGCTTCTGACAGGACATGTAGGAGACTTCAACTGGTAGTGGACGTTGATCCGGTTCACATATCTGGAGAGCAGCTCCATCTTTATCTTTTTATCTTTTTCTGTTGGCTGCCTCATGCTACTAACATATATATATATATATATATATATACCCACACGTTTATATGAATGACAGTATAATCATAATGTATGAATCTGATCTGTGGTGCTGAAACTAGTGGGAAAAGCCGCGGAGCAGCGCTGCTCACCGCGGTGAACGGGTCGTGTTTGGAGGCTCCACCGACAAAATACAGAGAGCATCAGAGCTCTTCATGACTTCAACATGATGACAGACAAGTCCGCTACCTGCTTCCTCCCTGTCAGCCTCCAGCACCGCTCACCCCACTGAGTTTTCACTCGTTTATCAGTGAAGAGAAAACACAAGTGTCTCTGCGTTCACACTGCACACAGGAGCCACGGCTCGACTGAGTCTCCACGGTTCTCATGGTGTGTTCAAGTACCGCCTCCCGATCAGGACTCTTCATCAGTCCGGTGTCTCACTCCGATAGTTCGTCGTTGATCTAAACGCAAAGAGAAAGATGGCAGAAGTCGCTCCAGCTCCAGCTCCAGCCGCCGCCAAGGTTAAAGCGGCCAAGAAGAAGGTCGTGAAACCGAAGACCGCCGGCCCCAGCGTCAGCGAGCTCATCGTGAAAGCCGTGTCCGCGTCCAAGGAGCGCAGTGGCGCGTCAGTGTCCGCCCTCAAGAAGGCTCTGGCTGCCGGAGGCTACGATGTGGAGAAGAACAATTCCCGCGTCAACACCGCCATCAAGAAGCTGGTGGTCAGCGGGACCCTGGTCCAGACCAAGGGAACCGGGGCCACCGGCTCCTTCAAGATGAGCAAGAAAGAGGCAGTGAAGAAGGCCGCTCCCAAAGCGAAGAAGCCCGCCGCCAAGAAACCTGCAGTGGCTAAAAAGCCCAAGTCAGCGGCAGCCAAGAAGCCAGCAGCCGCTAAAAAGTCCCCGAAGAAGGTGGCGAAACCAGCAGCTGCCAAGAAGCCCACCAAGAAGGTGGCGAAGAGCCCCAAGAAGGTGGCGAAGAGCCCCAAGAAGGTGGTGAAAAAGGCGCCTGCTGCCAAGAAGTCCCCCGCGAAGAAGGTCGCCAAACCCAAAGTGAAGAAGACAGCAGCCAAGAAGAAGTGAGCTGTCCTCACTGTGAAACATGTCCATCCTGGTAAAAGGCTCTTTTAAGAGCCACACACGTCTATCCACAAAGAGCTGTTTCCTCATCAATCATCACCACTTTCACTAAATATGTAGAGACAGAGTTCTTAACTACAGGGAGTCAAGATAGATAGAACAATATGAGATGTTAAGATTAAGAAGTTAGTAAATATCAAAACATCAAATATTATAAAACATAGCTTTAAACTCTGTGAAGGAGTAGCCTACTACTACTTACACACATGCATCATGTAACATGATGTTCAGCGATATCGTCATTACTTCATATACCATACTTTTTAAAGAGTGTCAGAATCAGAATTCTTTTATTGCCATGTATATTTGCACATACAGGAAATTGACTTGGTGTGGTTGGTGCACTTTACAAACAACAATATAAAAATATAAAAACAACAACATAAAAGACAACAATAACGAACGATATAAACAACAATATAAAAACAACATAAAATACAACAATATCGAACAATATAAACAACATCGAACAATATTAGCAACAATATAAAAAACAAAACAACAATATATACAGTAAAAGAGTTACGTGCGGTTTTACGGTGCAGAGATTGTTAATAGTGCCAGAAATATAGAGTTATAAATTATGTGCGAGGGTGGGTCGGGTGTGGGGGGTCAGCAGAGTCAGTGTGATGAAGAGTCAGCGTGGTGCAGGGGGCTTGTTTTTGAGCCCCACCGCCATGGGGAAAAAACTGTTCTGCTCTGCCTTTGTTGTTATATTTATCGTAGTTACCTCGTGTCTTTCCTTGCTAAATATATAAGTGACAGCTGATTAGAAAAATGACAATTCCGGTCTCCCATCATGTAACCATACTGTGTTGTAGTAACATCAGGTAGCCACCAGGTGGAGATGCTCTCCAAATGATGTGAACTGGAGTAAAGTCCACTACCAGAAGAACTCTCTTCCATGTTCTGTCCGAAGCTTTGTTTTCCAGTAGCTCAGCTTCTCTGTAGCTGCATCAACATGATCAGTGTCTGTCATTAAACTAAAGTATTAATGAACTGTCATCAGACACTGCAACACCTACAGAGGGAAGGACACGAGGTCAAATTTGAATAACAGGGAGTAGAGGGTTAAATTAATATTGTGGCAAATATCTCATTTAATACAAAAAGTCAAAAGGTTGTATCTTTTCTTTAGCAAAATATGTTTATGCCTTGCTGGAATTTGCAATGTCTCTGCTGTCTG
Source organism: Pseudopleuronectes americanus (assembly GCA_038501795.1). NCBI lineage: Eukaryota > Metazoa > Chordata > Actinopteri > Pleuronectiformes > Pleuronectidae > Pseudopleuronectes > Pseudopleuronectes americanus. Next base: position 30,982 of record JBAMIH010000282.1, read on the forward strand.
ATTTAGAAAATACCAACTTTGGTTATTCATTTTAACAACAGGATATATGTTTCTGTATATCATTTTCAACATTATTTAAGTAAAATAATCATTAAAACATGACAACTATTCCACTCGTTAGTGAGAGATCCCTGTCAACCTGTCCATACGTTACTCTTAGTCTTCTCGGACTTTGATAGGCAATAACACATTCATATTACAAATGAAGGTCTTAGTGTCAACAAACACACTGTGTATCCAGAATGCACACAAGTGTGCAGTACGTGAAAGTGTTTGTGTAGTTTGCTGTGGGTAAATCGTAACATGTAAACAGGTAATTTGAACCATTCAAAAATACATTATTTATGTAGTACTCTATATACAAACACTATTACACAAAGTACTTTCCATGCTTACTGCGATAACAAAACATCCCCCACCCCTTTCAATCACTCTTTCAGCACACCTCCTCCTCATGAGCAACACAGACCCTAATTTGAGACAGAGGACAACAGGTCCTGCAGTAGAAAATGCTAATAGATTTAAAAATTATTATTTTTAAATTGTAGAGATTATGCAGGATGTTACTAATGCATTCAACGTGATTATCCATCTTCATTTGTATTAACAATGTTATACTATTAGTTCAAAGTGTCTGTTTAAATATTGATGGGCATGTCATTAGAGTCAGGACAGTTTGTCTCCATAGAGAAAGTGTGTGGCTCTTAAAAGAGCCGTTGGATGGTTGATGTCTCCGCAGAGTGGTTTACTTGGAGCTGGTGTACTTGGTCACGGCCTTGGTGCCCTCAGACACGGCGTGTTTAGCCAGCTCCCCGGGCAGCAGCAGGCGGACGGCGGTCTGAATCTCCCTGGAGGTGATGGTGGAGCGCTTGTTGTAGTGAGCCAGACGAGAGGCCTCACCGGCGATGCGCTCGAAGATGTCGCTCACGAAGGAGTTCATGATGCCCATGGCCTTGGAGGAGATCCCAGTGTCGGGGTGGACCTGCTTCAGCACCTTGTACACGTAGATGGCGTAGCTCTCCTTCCTTGACTTTCTCCTCTTCTTCCCGCCCTTACCGGGGGCCTTCGCCACCGCTTTCTTGGAGCCCTTCTTGGGCGCTAGCTTTGCTGGGTCAGGCATTGTCACGATGTGATTCGTTCAAATGAATGCAGACGCTGGTGGCCAGGCTGCTTTATAAAACATCACATGTAAATCATTATGTGCCGTTCCCTCTCTGTCATTGGCTGAATGTGGAGCGCCAGTGTAACAGCACGTGGGAGTGTCTCCATGTTCATGAGTCCATTGTTCTGCTGCTGACAGAGGTTGAGCTGTTGCGCTCAACTGGAACATTTGGGGGGTTACACTAATCAGTCGTTTAGAACACTCTACAATCCACCTCTAACTAAGAGGGGTGGGTATCTACATCGGAGGGTCCTACATGGAGCCGTTTCCCTCAATGCGTTTGTAATGAATCCAGAACTTGTCCCTTCAACATCCATTCAGAGAAACAAACTGATGAGGCTCAGCACCTAAACAAACAGCTCTGTCCATGGTCCTGAAACAAGATTTAAACAATTTAGTTTTTTTAATTAACCTCTGAAACTTAACTTAGTGGTCAACTGATCAAGTTGATGCAGCTACAAACCCTACAAGTCTATTTGCTACAAACAAAGCAAACCCTACAAGTCTATTTGCAGGGGTTTGGCTACAAACCCCTGCCTCATAATGAGGCAGGGGTTTTCTATCAGAAATCAACTATATCGTCACATTAGGTTTCTCTTGAGCTCATGGAAATGACATTCACCTTCCACTTACTGTCACCTGAACAATACTGTTGTTTCTGTATCTACAGTGATAGCAAACCCCTGCCTCATTCATTGTAGTTTTAATGTGTTTGAATAAGTCAGGCTGCCGATTATCAGCTACTGATTTGAGTCAAACATTTATTGCTATCCTCTGTGTTCATTTCTTTAATGTTAAGAATTGTTCTGATAAGACCTTATCAGATTGCATTGTGAAACATCTGTGTCACCTCATTTTAGTTTCAACAAGAGGGTGGACTCTGACTAATGACTAGATGTATTTAGCACTGATACACAAACTTGATGTTACACATCTTAAACAATATGATATGGGCCCACTTAGACAACCAGACCTGTGTGCTTTGCTGTGACTTTAAATAACTGGAACCTCAGATAAAGAAAGTAATCTTCTGACTTCCATAACTGAGGTACTATCTACAGAATGTAATGTGCCCATTCTACCTCAGATCCATTGGATCATTGTGTGTTTATGTGTCTTAAAGCAGAGCATTCACTGCTTTAATGTAATCAGCATCTTATGTGTCAATAACATGGTGCAGAAGTGCAAGGAAATACCAATATGTTATGATCAATGTCATTTATTGTGCACAAACATTACATTAAGGCATCTGCTGGAAATGATATGATCAACATTCTCATGCAAATAAGACTTTAAAAACTACACAAATAGTGTTTTGGAGAAGGGGGGTTTCAGAGGGAGGGGGCAGCTCTGGAGAAAGGTCTGTCACTCCAGCTGCTTGGTGTGAGGGAGACAGGCGGTTAGCATCAGGAGCCGAGGCTGCAGGAGGGACCGTGGAGCTGAAGCAGCTTCTCTTGTGAAGAACTGAAGGACACAAACAAACCATAGTGTTAAATTATGAAGATGGTTCCCTCTGATTTTTTTTTAAAAACATAAACGTCTGACAGGCCGCTTAAAACTAAATAAGCTAAAGCTAACAGCTACCTGAGACCATGCTAATGCCAGGCAGTAGCAACAGTAGCATTAGAGCAGAGTTTACCTAATCACAGCACTCACATTTCTTCATCAGTGGAGAAGTACCTCGCCAGGTTTCCTCTTCAGAGGAGGAT